>CAUYON010081649.1:0-25797 GCA_963573935.1 Arctocebus calabarensis
CAGCTGAAGAGCCAGCGGGCTGGATGATAGGCAAGGAGGGGGACCTCCAACCCCCACCGGAGGCTCCAATAGCCAAAAAGGCCGGACAACTGCCGAGGAGACACCCGTGCCTTGGTGTCTCCTTCACTTTACACTGAAGACTAAATGTGTAACTCCCATTTTCTATGCCTAGGTCAATTTCGTGTGAATTTCCTTGGCCTCAATTCCATAAATGGACTGTATCCATTCTTTGATATATTCATTCACCTTGCCCCCCCGCGGAAGGGACTGTATTCATTCGTTTCCTGGCCAAGGAACCCATACACCTATATATACCCTGAGACTAAAGGCCTAAAGAGGGAGATGGGGAAAGACTGAGAGAGAAACAGAGAGAGCTTCTCTCTCCCCACTAGAATTCTCTCCGTCTACCAGGAGCCTTAATGTTTTCTGTGAATAAATTCTGTCTTACACACACATACACACACAAAAAAGAATACAGATAATGAGTTATGAACAAGAGGTGTGGATTGGAAAATTTGCAGATTTTCTTAAATGATTATGTGCGTATATATGCACATTTAGCAATTACAAGTATTTATATTTAACATGTATATTACAAGCATTTATATTTAACATTTTCCCAAGATGCCAATAAACTTAGTATTAGCAGCTACATTCTTAAGTCTTCCTTTGGTTCCAGAAACTGCTAAGTCAAACTAATCAGCACAAAAAAAGGAGAAGCTTTCATTATTATTATTGCTACTAAAATTTAGCATCATACTGGTAGTCCAAAATTGTACCTGCTTTCTATTTGCTGCCCATAAAAAGGGTGCATCAGAGAAAATGAATGCCTTTAGTTTGAAGATTAAAATAATCATCATCATCATCATCATCATAAAAGGTTGGCTGAGAGAATAAATCCAACTAAATACAACAGAAAGGATTTTCCCACCCTGAGACTGTTGACATTAGTAACCCACCTTCAGCTGCAACTAGAGGGTTCATTGATTCAGGCCTATTGGCTGGGGCCGGGCCCCTCACTTTGGGGTGTTCATTTAGGAGTAAAGACAAATCATGTTCTTACCCTCATGGTGATTTTGGTTTTTGTCTAGTCAATCATATAAAATGCATTAAAATTTGCATAAGCACACTGTTTTAAATGCACAATACAGTTTGACAACTTGCATGATTCATTTCAAAACTAAGAAGTTTGCAATTGCTATTTAACTTAAGCCAGCCTCCACATTAGGTGTGACGTCCACCTACGGCATACACAAGATAATCCATCCGAATATGACAAGAAAACACTACATTCCATTCACAGTCACCATTGATCATATTCTTTGCAATCACTTACGTTTTACAATCACATTATAAAAAGTACACTTTATCTAATAGTTTATGAATATACTTTATAAATGAGTGTTTGTGGAAAGGAAATGTGCTAAATCTCTTCAATGGGTGGAGTAAGGACTGAGCATGTTTGACAGTACTGTTCCAAACATACCCAAGTTAGTCTTACTTCTATATAAAGAAATAGCTCAGTGTGTGTTACGGGAAGAAATGATCAGCCACAACAAGAGAAAGAGGGAGTTAGGGCAGGCACCAGAAAAATAAGCTGTTAGTTCTAGTGATACAAAAAACAAATTCTAGTGATAGGTATTTGGGATATGTCTGGGGCAGACATAATTCTGGCTCTTTTCTCATTAACAACTATATACCTCATGTCCAGAAGCCGTAGGCTTTCAAGCTGATGTTAATAAGGGTCGCAGTGATTGTGATCCTTTGTTGTCTTTAAACTATTTTGCTATAGGGCAACATGCAAGTAATAGTTGTGAAGTTTCTGATTGAGTTATGGAGTGAGGCGCAGAAAGTATACTCCAGAAAATTTCTTGCAACCCATAAACAATGATATTTACAATACCATGAGTTAGTATTTGCTTCCATCTGCCTGTCTGGTACAGAATCTAACACATTTTGATATGGCATCAGGTGGTGTGGGGTAAAATGACCCAAAACCCCATCCTGACCTTGTTATATCTTGCTGCGGGACCTTGTCCACATTGCTTACATTCTCTGAGCCTTTGTTTTCACATTTATAAAATTAGCTGAATTAGATTAAGGGCTCGCACATCACAGAGAGGGCATCAGACATACCCAGCAAAATAGCAGCAAAAACACACATCATGGTCTCCTCCTGCCCGCCCGTCTTCCACCCGTGCTCTGCCTTTCCTTCCTGCGTCAGCCAGCGGCACACTGAGCCCCACTCCACTCTCCCCGGGGATGCCCCTTTTTCTCCCTCACACAATATCCCCATCCCTTTGCAGTCACTGCTGGGTCCTGCCACTCCACAGTGAAGTGCGCTAAGGACAGCACTCACAGGCTGGCCCCTCTGACCTCAGCTCATTGAACTTGAAGGTATTATTTTTGATGCCAGGGAAAATGTCTTGAAATTTTTAACCTGCCCTTCACCTTGCTTCCAAGAGTACCTGTCTTCTTACAAACCCATAGCTGGACCTTTCTGAATGATGTCAGGTTAACACACAGGGAATGATTGCAAGGGAGCCAGATTTTGTAGGAATCAGCTTCTTTCTGTTTCATGGCAACAGCCTACAAGTCTGGATTCTACTTTGAGTCCTGAAGTATTCGCTATGTATGTGACTTTCAAAGCTATAAATTCTGATGGAATTATTGACACTTTTCTGACAGTAATGTAGACCAGGCTTAAATAAACAACAGCTTTAACGAGCTGTACAACATCTAATACCACTCCATTTTCAGGTTGTGGGTTAGCTTTAGCCTACACCGGGCTTTCCTTTATGCCTGGCTTTGCTCCCTGACAGCACGACACATTAGGATAATGAAGAGAACAGTACAGGTAGCCTGGCCTTAGCTATTGTTTGCTGAACATTAACTGTGATGGCAAAATCAGCAATGTTCCCGTCTCTGGGAAAATTAAAGCATGCAAAGAGTCTGCTCCACTGAAGAACAGCAGGATTTTCTTTGGGCAGAGGCAGGTTATTATTGCTTTATTGACAACCCTTATGGACCTGATATGAGTCAAGTAGGGTTGCATTATAGGCACAGAAATGTCTTGATAACCTGGCAAAGAAGAAGGAGAAGGAGAAGGAGAAGGAGAAGAAGAAGAAGAAGAAGAAGAAATATATATATATATACACCAAAAAGATTTTAAATTCTAGTTCTATAAAGGATATAGCTATGTAAAATTATCAGGTTGTTAAATAATTATTCATTAATTCAAATTTTTCAGACTTTGGATTATACAGCAAAGTTATATGCAAAGTATCTTTAAAACTCTATGCAATTCAACTAAATGAGGCGGTTATAGCCCCATTCTATACAGTTTTATAGAAAAATTAATACATCTTCATTTTGTAGTGAATTTTTTCTGTTTCCTTATTGTAGTTCTACTAAGCAAACCAATATTTTATAAATATATTGTATGGACTATAACATTAATTTATTTATTAATCATCAAATGCTCCATGAATTCCTATGTGAATCCTGAAAAATGAGGAAAAGCTAGAAGGAAAGCCTTCTATCCTTTGTGAAAGTGTTATCCCTTTACACCCTTAGCCTAGTTTCAGATTTCTTATTTAACACTCCCATTTCCCTTTCTTCAAAAGACTCAGTTCCCACTCTGGAAAACCTTTTTAACTTTCTCAACTCACTCAGGTGTCAAGCCCCAAAGTGAACTGACATTGAAGTGTTTGCTTGTGGCCTTTTGTGGTGAGATAAACTCTTACTAGGCTCGCTGGGACCTTCCTGACACACAACATAGACCCAGTTTGTGTGTGTGTTCAGAGGACGCGGGACTGTGTTGCTGCTGTGTCGCCCAGGTGCTCGTTGGCTGAGAGACCACCAAAGGCTCTTTCCTTCCCTAGCGCCTCACCCCGACTTTAGGTAACGCTCTTGGGAAACAGCAGCCATGAGCACCCACGGCCCAGCCTTAAGACCCAGCCCGTGGTATTTTTTAGAAAGAGAGCCTCACTTCATAAAGTAGGATTTTGGACATGTTTGTCTATAGGTTTTGTTTTAAAAGGCCATTTGATTGGTCATTTGGGGAAAAAAAAATAATTCCTTGGTAAAATATGTTGGAAGCTCGTCAAGTTCATAATTTGAGTCTCTGCTCTGGGAGGGTGTCAGAGCCGGATGGGCCGGCTGGAGCTCAACCACGAGATGCTGCCTGCAGACCAGAAGCCATGTCACTACAGCCCAGTGGGGATTCCTCTGGAAGAGCATTTCTGCCAGGCATATCCAGGGCACTGTGACTGGAACAGTGCACAAGACCTCGCCCTCCATTCCAGGGTCATACAACATGGAAGGGAGGTTGCTGAGAAGCCAGCATCATGTGGAGGGCAAATCTGCAGGGGAGCACATTCCAGGTCTTGAGTTGGTTGGAGAGTGTAGAAGGCCTACAAATGGGGTCAATCAAACAGCCAGGGGTTAGCCAGGCTGAGAGGGACGTGGAGGAGGTGAAAGGAAAAACATGGTGCATGGGGCCTGAGAGGCCACAGCAAGTTGTGGGACCCACCTGTCACTCACTGCAGCCTGAGAGCACAGTGACTGGGTGGGAGTGGACAGAAACAAGCTGGACTGCTGAGTGGGGCAGCGCTTAGTCTGGCAAGGACTTTGACCGTTTCCCTGGGAGGTGTTACAGACTGGGGGTTGGGGTAGGGGTGAATGATTTCAAATGGAGGAGCAAAATAATCCAATTAGTTATCTGAAGATTGTCCTAACTTCAGTATGAAAGAGGCATTAACAAACGAAGGCACAAAAATAAGATCTGCTGGATACACCCAGGCTAGGATTGGCGATGGTGAAAGCAACATGTGCGTTGGCAGAAATCAGAGATTTGAGCAGATAGAGGCGCTCTTTAGGAGACCAACGTGTAGAAGGTAGGGATTGGTTGAGTGTAGAAGAGGCTTCAGGGATGACTCAAGGTCTCTCGTTTATTGCTTCTCTCTGAACAGAAGTTGCTTATTTCTACTTTCCATTTTGTAAACTTCAAGAGATCATTTAAAATGGGGTTCGTACACCCATCAGGTGCTCAAGAAAGAGTGATAGAAAAATAAGGGAGGGGAGAAAGGACAGGGAGGAGAAGAAAGAGAGAAAGAGAGAGAGAAATGGTCATTGGAAACAAAAGATTAGACCTCATTGTTTTAAAGACAATAGTTGAATCATCAGGGTGGATGATTTCCCAGAAAGAATGTGTGGAAGACAGTTGAGAACAGAAGCCTAGGGGATAATAATTTTGTGGGGAGAGCCTGGGATAGTAAACAAACAACAACAACAACAACACATGAGAAAAGGAAGACTGAGAGGAGTGTCCAGGCCAGAGCAGAGAGAGAAGAGCCAGTGAACCACATGAGAAGGGCTGTTGGCATGTTGGGAAGGAGTTGAGTCAATGGCGTTCAGTGTTGCTGTTGAGAGGTCAAATAAGAAAACTAACCGATTTAGCAGCTGGATTCATCAGCAGATGGGCCAAGGAACTTGAAAAGAACAATTTCCATCGAGCGGTTCAAGCTAAAGCCAAATCATAGTGAGAGGAAGAGGGAAAGAAAGATAAAACAAGGACTATGTTGAGCATGGCAAGAGACGTTTATTCATGAGGAGAAGAGAATAAAGTTGTCTTTGTATCATAATTACACTTAAAAAAATAGTTCTAGAGAGATATTGGTAAATTCTTCTTAGGTTTCCTTTTCTCTAAGCCCTAAGCACAGCATCTCTGGATGGGAACATTCTCAAAGGAGAATAGAATTGATTTGTTTTTCATCGTCTGTCCCAGCCTATGTCTGGAGACTTCCTCGATGCCATGCCTTGATTAGCAGGCTGTGCTTGGGCTGGCCCTGCATTTTTCCAGCCAATTCCCTCTCCTGTGGGAGTGCAGCTGAGATGCTGGCATGGGCAGGTATAGTGGGACCCTTGCCCCCATGCTGAGAAAGGTCTGGGGGACTTGGAAATGTAGGGCAGTGCCAGGAAGCTGAGGATACTGAGAAACACCAAGGAATAGCCCGTGTGTTGAAAGTGGGTCACCAACACAAACTAGGAAGACATTTGCATTTGACTTCAGGAAATGGAGCCAGATGTAGCCCTGGAAGAGGTGTTTGTACTGTGAGTCTTCAGCGGGCCAGGGAGCCTGTTTTCAGGGCACTGTCTGACCTATCCTTCTCCATAGACAGCTCAGCCTGAGGCAGTGGGATTTCCCCTTGTTTCCTCTCAGAATATCTCAGTTTTTAAAGTTCTGGGTCCTGTGTTCTTCCTTCACCAGACACTGACACAGATAGATACAGCAGAAGGCCGATATTCAGGTATAAGAATGTGAACATTTATTTTGCGTCTCACCCCTACTGAAAATTGTTACCAACATGCATTCTGCTTCGAAGCGCGCCAGTCTGAGCAGTCGTTGTCACAGACTAGCACTTACATAACTGCCTACTTCACCCACGCAGACTCCACACTCAGGCCACTGAGACAGCTGGCAGAGATGGGTCTAATAAAATGCATCAACAAATCGACAAACATTACAAATGTGAAAACAAAATGAGTCCTTCCTAATACATGGGGAGAAGGGAACTCAACCTCTTGATTTGAAGATGACAATCAATTTTTAATATCTGACTTTTTTCTTGGTAATATGAAATGTAGCCAAGGTGATTTTTTTTTCCCAGCAGGCTATTTTGTTTACAATGTAAATCTAATCTAAAATATAGACATAGATTTTTAGAGAGAGGGGCAGACATTTAAAAAGTGAGGGTGGAGGGTTCAAACCAGGCCCCGGCCGAACTGCATCAAAAATTAGCCGGGCGCTGTGGTGGGCGCCTGTAGTCCCAGCTACTTGGGATGCTGAGGCAAGAGAATCGCCTAAGCCCAAGAGCTGGAGGTTGCTGTGAGCTGTGACTCCACAGCACTCTACCAAGAGCAATAAAGTGGGACTCTGTCTCTATAAAAAAAAAAAAAAAAAAAAGTGAGGAGAATCTGACCTTCTATTGAAAATATGCTACTCTTGGGCATTTAGCAAAAGAGCCTATCTATCATGAAATGGGAAGTCCAGACCCGAAAGAGGTGATGAGACAGTGACACAGGTGCATGCTGGACACTGAGCACGACTTCCTGTTAACAAATGTCAGTGGTGCAGTGGTGATGGCTTCAGGGTCTTCCTAACTAGTGTGTAAAGTGCTCCTTTCTAGTCCACAGAGTAGTCTAGATGTCCATAGTGTATCCTAGCAGTCCACAGTGAAGTCTACAGGTCCGTAGTACAGTCTAGAGGTCCACAGTGCAGTCTAGAGGTCCGTAGTGCAGTCTAGAGGTCTGTAGTGCAATCTAGAGGTCCATAGTGCAGTCCAGCAGTCTGCAGTGTAGTCTAGAGGTCAGTAGCATAGTATAGAGGTCTGTGGTATAGTCTAAAGTTACACAGTGCAGTCTAGAGGTACACAGTGCAGTCTAGAGGTCCATAGTGTAGTCTAGAGGTCCACAGTGCAGTCTAGAGGTCCGTAGTGCAGTCTAGAGATCCATAGTGCAGTCTAGAGGTCTGTACTGTAGTCTCGAGGTCCGTAGTGTAGTCTAGTGGTCCGTAGTTTAGTCTAGGGGTCCATAGTGTAGTCTAGAGGTCCATAGTGCACTCTAGAGGTCTGTAGTTCAGTATAGAGGTCCTTAGTGTAGTCTAGAGGTCCATAGTGCAGTCTAGAGGTCCATACTGTAGTCTAGAGGTCCGTAGTGTAGTCTAGTGGTCTGTAGTTTAGTCTAGGGGTCCATAGTGTAGTTTAGAGGTCCATAGTGCAATCTAGAAGTCTGTAGTGCAGTATAGAGGTCCTTAGTGCAGTCTAGAGGTCCATAGTACAGTCTAGAGGTCCATAGTTCAGTCTAGAGGTCCAAAGTTCAGTCTAGAGGTCCACAGTGCAGTTTTGAGGTCCATAGTGCAGTCTAGAGGTCCATAGTGCAGTCTAGAAGTCTGTGATTCAGTCTAGAGGTCCACAGTGCAGTCTAGAGGTCTGTAGTGCAGTCTGAAGATCCGTGTGAAGTCTAGAGGTCCATAGTGTAGTTTAGAGATCTGTAGTGCAGTTTAGCATCACTCCCCATAACTAGGAAACAAAGTACCCTTCCTCTATCTTTCTCCCGAGATCATGCCATTATAACTAAAGCTTTCCATAAAACTGAACGTTGACTTTAAAAATAATTAGTCTTTATCAAAATGTGGAAAATAATTCTCTGGATACAGCTGTCTTAGATTGTCCTTCCTCTCTTCAGCCTTTGCTGAAACATATTTCCTTGATCACATCTTCAAACAGGCCTGTATAAGAGATGGAGATTCCTGACAGAAGTAATGGGGATTCTTAAGTGGAAGTCAACTCAGAGGGGACCTGGAAGCCAGCCTTCTGAGGCTAGGGCTCATGCTGTGCAGAGATGCAAGGGAAAGTTTCAAAAGTCCAGGTCTGAAATGAAGTGACTTGAAAGAACAGAAGGACCAGTTAGAAATGAATAATACTGAATTGTTCCCAGTAACATGGCATGCCATTAAAACAGTCACCTAGTGGCCCATGCATCTGTGCCCCTGGGCCCTGCCTACCTCTGCATCTTGTGTGATCTTCCCAGGCCCTGATTCTCCATGGAGGGGCTCAGTCTTAGATGGTCTCTAAGACTTGCTACTGTGGAATGTCATCCCTTAATGTCTCCAGAGAGCAGTCTTGTTCATATTCTTATCACTTTCTAAGTCCTCCCTGGAGAGCTTCTTGTACAAGAGCTCCCAAAAAGATTGCTGGGGTGAGGGCTGAGTTCCACTCCTTTGTTGTGTGATTTTCCTGTACCTCAGTTTTCTTATTTGCAAAATGTTTCTCAGCTACTTCTTAAGAGTATGGCGAGGAAAAATAATAAGAGAGAAAGAACTTTGGGAAAAAAAGAAAATCCTTACTCAGATATGAAGTAAGAATGATGTTTTCATTTAGGCCATTTGTATAATTTAGACTGTTCCTTTTCTAGGCTGCAGCTTGAGAATATTTCCTGCACGGTGCATGGCAGGGAGCTGTCAAAGATTTGATACAGTCAGTAGTTGTTTCCAGGAGACATGGCGCAGAGGGGAGAGAGCGGCGAATGGGTCATTTGAAATTCCCTTTGAAAGCATCATTAGCCAACAGACCTCCTACTCTGCAGATGGGAAAGAGGGACAAACCGTGAGTGAGGGGAGTAGATGGACAGAGGTTAGCCATTACGTGTCACCAGAGACCCTGCACGCATTTTAGTTCCTGCCCCAAAGTGTGGTTCAGCTTCTATAATTATTTATCCTAGTCTGTGACACAGGGATATGTGATAAAATGACACACATTTTATCTCATATTTTTTTCTATAGGAGAAAGCTAGGCTGTTAAGAAAAGGTTTCTGACCCTCCTTACACTACAACATTCTTATGAAATAAATGTTTTCATGTCTCATTATGTTACTTTGTTTGAAAATCCTTTAGTACTTTTAAACAGTAATGATTTTGTTCTTTTAGCTCTGTGCCACCACAAAACATTTTTCTCAACTTCCCTCCTTCAAAAACTTCTGTAAACATGCTGCACAGTGTCTCTGAGCCATTTATTTCTCTTCCCCTCTGGCACAAGAATCCTGCATGTGGCAAGACCCAACTAAAGTCTACTGGAATTTTTCTAGTTATTGGGAACTCAATACCTCATAAGAAAACCTATTTTATGTCCTCACTTCTCTTCTGACAACAAAGCTCTTCATTATATCCTGCCGGTATTTACTTATCTGTTTTTCCTCTTGTGTTTATCTTCTGATTCTACATTTTTTAAAAAAGCCATTATAAAAATAAAAGCCATTGTTATCCACACATAGCAGCCCCTTCAGATAACGAAGACGGCTGTGAGAACCCCACCCTCATCTCCTTCAGTCATAATACAGTCTCAGCTATTTCTCTGTTCTTCATTACAGTTTTTGGATTTTTACTAAGCTGCTATTTCACATTTCAAATAATCTTTTTGAGAATCAGAGAAGAATCTTTTTACTTCCCTTGCAAACCTTTTCCAGCTTGCTGTGAAACATTTTAGCCAGCATGCTGTGTACACATTTTGCCTCATTTATCATAAACATGTCTGTATGGAGAAAAGATAAATCCTTTACTTACATAAAATTGCTTCTCAGCCTAAATCTCTCAAGTAACAATAAGATATTCCTTCTCTGTCCCTATTTTGTCTCAGCTCCCACAGATCCCCCTGAATTGCCTCTGACATCTTATCCCTTAGAACTAAATTTTAGGAAACGTTTAATACTCACGTGAGTGATCTTCATTGCATATTCAAAAGCCAAGGATGTGGGTTGTGAGAGCTGAGGTGCAGGACCCGCCTGCGCCTGCAGAGGGCGTGATGACCACTGTGGACTCCACCCTCCTGCTGGTGGTTCTGCATGTGGGAATCCCCTTCTTCGTGAGCACAAAAATCTACTTAGAACACTTACTAGATTTTGAGTAAAAAACAAATCTGCAAAGGAGATCCGGTTGAAATTAGAAATGTATGGGACTAGAATAAAAACAAATCTGTTTCATTTGGGCAGCACTGAAGGAAATAATTGCAGAGAGAAGATGCAGATACCCCTAAAGGACTTCAGTCTGCAGGGTAGGCGAGAGTATTTCTTGAGAGTTTGCAAGGAGGGAATGTGACTTGCTGTTAGGAAACCATTTTAACCTGCCTAATTGTGCAAAGGCAAACCGGGAGCAAGAGAAGACACGGAGTACAATTTGGTATAAAAATATGTGTAATTTTCCGGAATTACTTGGGGGTAGGGGTATTCCTAAAAAAAACCCAGATAATTGTAGACTTTTGAGTGCTAGAAATATGCAGATTGTGAGATTTCCTTATAATGGAATTGTATTGTTAGAATTGCATACTCAATTTCCTGTAGTACCTAAAAAAGGTAATTAAAACCAGGAATCACAAAGTATACACAGTCTATTTTAAGATTACAGCTCAGTTTATATCATAAATGTCATATGTTACGTTATATGCTATGTCAGATTACATAAAAATACATGGTATTTTGAAAAACATCTTCAACTCACCCAAAGTATGGAAGAAGAAACCAATGATTTTTTCCTCTCCTTTTTTTTTTTTTTAAGCTAGGCTAACTATGTCACTCTGGCGTAATGATAGCTCATATCAAACAACTCTTGGGCTTGAGTAATCCTCCTGCCTCAGCCTCCAGAGTAGCTAGGACTATAGGTACCCATCAGAATGCCCTGATAGTTTTTCTACTTTTAGTAGAGAGAGATCTCACTCTTGCTCAGGCTAGTCTTGAACTCTGAGTTCAAGCAATCCACCCACCTTAGCCTCCCTGAGTGCTACAGGTGTGAGGCACCACACCCTGCTGAAGTTTTCTCTTCTGAAACCAGTGTCTCTAACCTGGCTGACCACCTGACAGCACCTCTCCTTGTCCATCTGTACCTCTCTGTAACGCCCCCCCCCCGGCACCCCAACCCTATCTCCCCAATTGACATACAAGAATTCAGAATTCATGGGGATTTCTTTGGTCATTGCAGTATTTTTTTGTACAGTTTTTCAGTGTATACTTTTAATGCTATGTATGACCCATTCGAAAGACCTTTACAAACTATAGTTTTTGCATGTTTTGCTTAACAAAGTAGTTATTATGAAACAGTGATGATGTGACAAAAAAAAAAAAACCACAAAATTTACTTTTGGCTATTTGAAACTATATCTGACGTTCACATTTATCCTGTCTTACCTCTGCTGAGGCACCCTGACCAAAGAATAAAGCTTCGTTTTGATCAAACTAATAAGAAGTTAGAAAGAAAAATTCAATATAATTTTCCTTACACCAAATACATTTTGACCTAGGGCATGGCACTCCCCTGTGATTTCATAAATTATTTATTAAAAGTTTTCAGACTAGACATAGCATAATTAGGAAGAACACAGGCTTTGAGATCCCGTAGAATATTGGTTTGAATTCTGGATTTTCATTTACTTCTCTTATTTTTCCTGTATACAGGCAACTAATGGTTATGTTCTCAAGTATACCGTGAGTATGCTGAGACTTACATGAGAAAAATGTTTGAACCTTGCTTAGAAAAGAGCATAAAGTTGATAAATCCTATCCATCTTTCTATTATTATGAAGTATTTATAACCTCACAGAGACTACTTAACCGTAGTCCTTCGTTTTTCTAGGGAAAATTTAAGTGAAAAAATGTTGATCTCAGAAACAGACGAAGAAAAGCCCCCAGTTGAGGGCGAGGAAACAGCTGAATCGCTACCGTCTGTAGTTTAGATGGGTACTTTTATCACTGTTTCATTTAAATTTAGGATCAGCTTGTTCCCTTATATAACCAAAAGGCGATTTTTTTCAATGTTTATTTCCCCCAATAGCCACCCCAAACAAAGAGATTAACGAAGTCACAATCCCTTCACATTTCATTAAATCACATAAATGCCTAACAAACACTGATGTGGATTATTGCAAGCTGTGTTTCTGATTTGACTTCGCTCCTACTCCTAACTACAGTGTATTATGTCTGATGTATGCCGGGTGTTTCCGGGCTTGCAGACAGCCAGGGTTTTAGTTCACGCGGTGTGAGTCATGAACGTGGATGTCCTTGCTGCTTGTTCGGCGAGGCCCGCAGCCCGAGCTCTCTGCCGCGGCCGTTCTCAGCCCCCTCAGCGCCATCTGGTGTCCGATTGCGGTGTGGACGCCGAGCACCTGCACGCTGCGGGGAATAACCACCGGGCGGCATAGCGACAGGGCCAAGCTCTTCTCTCTCTTCCATGCCGCTGGACTTGTGAAAACTTCAGTTCCTACACCAATCCACTGTTTTGCAAATGAGCTACACCCAAGTAAATGCCAGAATACCTTTTGCATTCTAAGGGCTCAGTCAAATGCTGTTTGCTTTTACTGCAAAGATTTGCGTTGCTGCGTTTTTATCGCTCGCAGCTGCTGTGGTGCAGATAGGCTTTCTGGAAATGAGCCGCGTGAAACCAGCATGCTGCTGACAGTCCACATGTCCTTTGTTGCTGTCAGAACTGTTGTCCTCCCTCCCTCCATATATTTTATTCTTCTTCTTTTTTCTTTCTTTTTTTTTTTTTTTCAGATTGTCTACAAAGCCTGGCTCTGTTCCCAGTATTTTGAAGTCACACAGCTTAACTGCAGAAAGACAGTTCCTTGCAAGCAATACTGTTTGGAGGTTCAGACGAGGTGTCCCTTCATATTGCCTGACAACGATGAAGTCATCTACGGAGGTCTCTCCAGCTTCATCTGCACAGGTGGAGTGCGGGCAGCGCGGGGCGGGACCGTGTCGCCGGTCTCTCGTGGTTTTACTTTCTTGTGTGGGGTTTGCTTTGCTGTTTCCTTCCACCGACATAATCTTGAAGATGCAGCTGGGAGTTTTCCAGGCTTTCATTAAGAGAAGCGCAGCAGACAACCCTGCCTGGGCTTAGAAACGGTTCGGCCTTGACGCCACATTGTCTGTACTAGAAGCAAGATGGCCATGATTAACTTTGCAAAAGGATAATTCTGAGGACAGAATATTAGCGCTCGTTAGAGATACGTACATGTCACTTAGAGCAGGTCGGAGTCTGCCTGCGTTATCTTTCCATTGCGTAAGAACCGGGGTGTGAGCGGGACAGTAAATTTATGTTTCTTCAAACCGGTAGCAAGTTTATGTCCCCTCGTCTGTTTTCTGATAATTTTTATGCCTTTTTATCTGCAAACGTATTAAAAGCACACAGAAATAGCAGCCAAAGTTATTTGTGAGTGTGTGTGTGTATTAGAACCACACAGTAAGAACAAAATACAATTCTATCTTACATTTTCCATTAACAATGTCTACTTCTTTGAGAAAATGACTCAGATTAAGCAGAACACCAATATCAGCACTCATTTTTGAATATTTATAAGCATTATATAATATAGATGCAAAATACGACATGAAGGATAAAAGTAATCTGTTTTTTTAAATAAATAATAAATAGTGAGAATAAGATGCTTTGCCTTAGTGGTGTGATAATCAGAGTTGTTGCTCTGTATTTTCTTCTAGTAAAAATAAAACCAGACAATATCCTTGTAACGATGTGGCTTTAGCAATAATATGTTTAGTTTCCAAATATTCAGGATAAAGCATTAAGTGTGGACAAACATGAATGTTCTGATGTTAGAGTCATGAAAATCCTCTAAAACAGAGTGACACATCAAGATCTCAACCCGAGAATTTATCTAAGTATTTCTGGACCACTTATTTTAATATGGAGCCATTATTAAGCTATCCAAAGAGAGTCATAACAGCCCACCCAGAGAACCAGAGGACTCTTTCTTACTCTGTCCACACTTGTCACGCTGACTTAGGTGAGGGGACGGGGATTTCCTTCACTTTCCACTGTGCGTGCTCCTAGGCACTTTCTCATCTCCAGTAAGCGAGTAACAGCAGTAACCCCCATGCCACATCAACTTGCTATGCGGATTAAACATAAACTACATCATTAATAGATAATAGGCGTAGTACGCAGAATGTTAATCTGTAAAATGTAAAATGATTTCATAATTATTTTTGTTATTCTACTGATTTATCCATAGAGCATTTTTTCATGTAGCTTCTGTCTGCTGTGAAGAAAAGGAGAGAGAAAGAGACAGAGAGAGAGAAAATGGATTGAAGGAAGGAGAAAACAAGTATATTTTTGCTTTAAGACTGAGGCAAAATTCACCAGACACAGTATTCATTTATTTCGAGTTTCACAAAAGAACCTTCCATAAATCACCATGAAAATAAAGCCTTACTTTTTTGACTGTGAGAGAGTTGGATGCCTGTAGTATTAGGACTTCCAAGAACCTTGAGGAATTTGATGTGAAGGCTGTGTTCGTGAATTCACACGCACACTGGTTTTTCCCTAGAGGTCAATAGCTTCCACCAGGTCCTCAAAGTGGACCAAAAAACAAAACAAAGGGCAAATTATTATTTGTCTTTATCTTCTATTTTTTTTCCTGGTTTTTATCTTTATCGTGAATCTGAAATATGTGTTTGATTGTCCGTCCCTTCCTCCAAACACTTCCAAGACCACCAAAATGCTAAGGATAGGATTAAATCTCTTTTTACATACATGGGCCATGGGCAGAGAATCAAAACTGCAGTTGTCATTGTCTTTGAGTTTAGTAAAAAGCTTTGTCATAGCCAGAGCTATTCCCTTAAAAAAAAAAGTGGGAGGAAAAGGAAGATTTGTTTCTGGGTCCAGAGAAAAATGCCATGTCTATTACAGACCTTCCGGAATAATCTCATCACTGAGAACCTCACGATTCTTGTGCCAATTTTGTTGGGTTGGGCTCATGGTTCTTTCATTACTAAACTGCTCAAAGTGTGCCAAATAAATTCTGAAGGCTTTTTGTTTTGAAATTCTGCAAAATAATTTGATGAAAAACATAATTTTCAGGAAAATCTTCTCTCCTGATATGTGGCCCAGGCCTCTTGGTAGACCCTGTCTAAGTTGGGTGTTTCCTAGCGTGTACTGCTGGGCCCTGAGGGGGCTATTTCCACTGGTGCCCCTTGCTGCTGCCTACCCTGGTTGTGGACTGCCCTGTACATGGGCCCCAGCATGGGCTCCACCCGGGAAGGAGTGAGCCCAGAGAGTCGCTCCTGGGACCGCTGGGTGAGTGATGGAGCTGAGTGGCTTGTCACTGCTTCTAGGGCAACTAGTGAGACTGACGTGGGTTCCATTTGTTCCCAAATTTTAATAAGTCATATATTTTTGGAGGCTCATCTCCCAAAAATGCATTTTCAAATAACTTACCCTTTTAAGTAAGTTTGTAGAGACCATGAGTCATCTCAGGTCCTTCATGCATTTTGGAGGCAATGTCTGCAGTACCCAGGAAGCCACCAGCTACAGAAGAGAAATGGAAGCACGTTTCCTAGTTTCCCAGCCTACAGTGGATAACCAAGGCCACATGGGTGACAAGCACACAGTGACTTCATGTACCCACAAGGACCAAAGCTGTTCACATCTTACTCACTGAATTATGACGATCACGCCACACAGTTCTAGAAAAGGAATTCCCCCAAGTAAGTTGACCTGAATCTTGCCTCTGGGAATTCTTCTCTTTAAAAAAACATCATTTTATTTCCATTCTACATACTAAAATATGTAATTATTTATCATTAAGAGTAGAAAAACATAGATGGAAATACTTCAACTTCAACACATTTCATCGTAATGGTTTTCTACTGTGCGAAAGGTGTTCACTTCAAAGCTTCTAGAAGAATAGAGATTTCCCCACACACACCCCTGTCTTATCACATGAAAATAGAAGTCTTCCATACGCACATCAGTGCATATGGCCTGTTGATATGTTCTCCACGCAGAGATCAATTTGATTCAAGGTGCGTCTCCTTGATGACAAACTGGGGGTGTGGTGACTATTTCTCTTTAGAGTTCCCTGTGCACAACATATTAGGGATATGTTATGGGTCTTAGGACCCATATTAGGACCTCAAGTTCTTGCTCTCACTGTTTTATTAGACATATGTGGTATTTTGATACTTAGGATTCTTTTCATTCTCAGGAAAAAGTGAATATCTTGGAGTTGATGTGAATCATGTGGAAAGTTCAAAACCTTCCTAATTTCTCTGAACCATCAGGAGTTACTTACAAGTGGGGTAACAATTATTCAGTTCAGTACCGAGCACCTATTTCTTTATGGTGCTCAGAGTACTTACCCAAGTTCTAGATTTGAAAGTTGAATAGATATGTATATTTTTAATCCTCTGCTGCTGTGTGTACCTACGACTTTTTCCAATATATTTTTCTGTAAAATTGACTATCTGAGAATGTGTGTCTGTCACCCTGGAATGTCTCTGCCTGGGTAGGGTACAGAGGTCACGACCAAATGTTCTGACCATGGACCCAGCGTCTCCCATGCGTTTAATTCTGACTCTGTTTTAGGAGATAAAAGAAAGACACCTCTCCTGGGATTTCCTTTGGTTTTTCTGTGAAAGAATAAAACTGACATGCTTCTAGAGGAGCATTTGAGAAATTAATTAGGGAGAAATTCTGAGGCCCTGTCAGGGTGGGGGCTGTCGTTTGAGCTCAGCATTTCTCGAGGTGGGTTCTGTTCTCGTCTCAGCTCAGTGCACAGACGCACTACTATTTTGGCAACTCAGTTTCTTCATCTTTAAAGTGAGGAGGTGGAAGTCGTTTCTGGATCCCGTGGTGTCAACCCATCACCGTGGTAATTACATGGGCTTCCCTCTCCCCACTTCCTCGCCTCGTTCTGGCGTTCCCTGGAGGAATTCTTGATTGCTTACCTGCAATAGTGAACCAAGATTAAGGAAACAGAAGCCGCACAGTAGCAGGGCCGTGGGCGCTATGGTAACGAGCACTAAGAAAATTACCCGTTGATTGATGGGTACAACAGACATGATTTGCTGCTCCATTTTTCGTAGGGAAATTATTGAAAGAATAAAAGTAAAAGTTGGTCTGCTGGGGCTTACTGACAGTGGAGCTAAAACACACTTTAAGAATTCTATGTCAATTCTGCACTCCATTTTTGAGCTGTGACAAGAATAAGGTTATGTTTCTGTCTCTGTGGAAAATACTGTGGGCTGCTGTTGTCCCCTTACCGTGACAGGCGGATTAGGATGTGATGGAGGACGGGAGTCCCCTGGTGGCCACTTTGTGCCACTGCAGAGCCCCGAAAGCGCTGTTCGTCTGCTGCTGTGAGAAAAGGCAGTGACAACATTAGAAAGAAAATTTAAGATGCTTCTGTCTCATCGTTTACTTGTGAGAGAGCAAACCACAATGAAAGAAGAAACATTTTCAAAATCCAGGCCTGACGGTGACCAGGAAGTTGAGAAAAAGTTCAAAAAGACAGAAAAGGATTCCTTATTAAAGAAGTGTTTTAGTAGGAAAAAATTCTGCCTGCCATAGATTTTAATCTGTACACTTATACAACTTGCAGTTTATATTTTTCCCCAGTGTGTGCACAAAATGCAAGGCCTTTTCTTTGGAAATCAAAATGACAGTATGGTGATGGCATCATTTCATGTCATGCAGTCTTTTAATAAACATATCCAAGTTCAGGCCAAAAGAGGAATGTGAAGGGCCATGGTATAGCCAGGATAAAATAAGGGAATATGGAATACATTATTTTAACTTCACATGTTGGGGACATTTCTTCCATTAAAACACCGTACTTTTGAAGTTGATTCAAGTACGATATTTAAGTTGGCGTTCCCATACATAATTCATGCTTCAGATTGATTTTCCTGACTTCTCTGTCCATATGTATTCCCAAAAGCTCAAGTTTGCTATTGGCAAGGGAACAGAAAGTAGGGAAGAGGCTGCAGTGGAAATCAGAATGTCGGGAGCCTGCCAGCAGACACGAATTCTGGGACATCACAACCACTGCGGAGTTTCCTTGTCTCATCTCTCCGGGTGGCTGATGGTGCTGAGACTCTGGAACACCCACTCCACACGGCTGCTGAGGGCGGCAGCCTGCGTTAGAGACCAGCTCTGGCCCAGCCTGGCAGCTTGGGGAAGGGTGGCTATCGAGGAGAAGGGTGCTGCATGCCTGCTTGTGTACAGCCAGGAAGGCATCTGCACCCTGCACATCCTGAGGGCCCTTGCTCGCGAGCCGGGCAAGCTATGGATGGGCACACTGCCCTACCCCCAGGTGCGCTGACCGTGCTAAGCATGTCCCTCACATGCTTGCTCACCTTCACAGATTTTGGAGGAAATTCTGATGCATTTCAAGTTATTCTTCTGCTTTTCCTCTCTGTACTTTGCCTAACCTAGAAGAACTGGAAATGCATTAGACCAGGGAGCGCTGAGGAGACCATGTCTGGACAATTTGCACAGGTACCGTAGTTGATGTCCTTCGGCCCCGGGAAGTGTCTGTGCTCCCTACCTGATCTCGCTGCACTAGGCAGTCACCCAAGGCCAAGCCCATGGTCATTTCTTAGCCTGTCACTTAGTCAGCGAGCACCACAGGTGGGCTGAATAAAAACATGGCCGCTATCTTTTTAGATGCCACGGGACATTTTAACGATGTCAGCCCATGACTGCTTATTAACCCTGCAGCAGAAGTGACATACTCACTTTTGTATTCAGCAGGTGTGCTCAGCACACTCTGAAATCAGTAAATGTGACCCTAGTAGGGAGGTGGCAGCAGGTGCCTGGACCACCAGTGAGTTAGTCTGTGCTTAGGTGGAAGTTGAATCAGTTAGTCTGTGCTTAGGTGGAAGTTGAATCAGAACATCGAGAGAACTTCTCTACAACAAGGAGGTGATAGCACACACATCAGAATATGGGCCCCTGTATTTTATGAGAGAGAGAATGCTCAGAAGTATTCACGATATGCTAGCAGTCAAAGTGGTCACCCAAAGGAAGAGTTCTAATTCTGGAATGTCAGTGTAGGAAGCATAATTCTGACAAAGAGATGTCCCAGAACAGGTGGAATCTTATCCAATGAGAATATTTACCTCTTTTGTCTGCAATTAAGACGCTTTTGTGAAGAATTTATTCCTGCTTTGTAAATCACCATGACACTGAATCATTTTGAACAATAAACTTCTCCCATGTGATTATAGCTTCAGCCACTATTAGACAAACACAGGTTGCTGAAGTCATCTACTCTGATGAGTTGCTTCAGACTCCATCAGCCCTCCTCAACAAACCTGCTGTTGCAGAGGCAGGAATAGCTCCCCATTTCCTGGCCATTAGCCCAGCGTCTGTTCACTAGTAGAACAGGAAATGACCAGTTGGTCCATCCTGAAATTAGTCTGGAAGCAAATGTTTCCTTGCTGTGGTGCAGCCGGAAAAAGCCAGTCGATAGGTTCACCGGGAGGTGATCAAGCCCGCAGCTTGCAGTGTTTGCAGCGGAGACCCCAATCAGCCAACTAACACGCCTGCTTTCTCGTCAGGCCTTACATTGGAAAGGAAAGCTGCAAGTATTTCCAACTTGTACCATTTTCCTGGTTAAATAAACAAAGGAGGACTGCTTGGTGCACTGTTGTCTAGAAAAATTGCTGTGCTTATGTGGCTTAGATTGATTAGAGTGAGCTTAAGTTGCACACACGCACACCTACACACACATAACATGCACACACAACACACTGGCGCAAACACAACACACACACATTCCCACCCTTCCCCAAGCACAGCCAGGCTGGGCCACAGCTGGTCTCTAACACACATACACACATACACACGCATGTCATCCATACATACACATAACGCATGGATATACACATCATACATGCATAACTCGCACACACACACATATACCGGTGGAGAGGATTAGAATAGAGTGCCAAAGTTTGTAAAATACTCGTGTAAATACTATGACGAATCTAGATGACCTTATTCTAATTTTTATGTTATACAATATTTATAATGTATATAAACATTTATACAATTAATTTATATATATATATAAGATACACATAATTTATATATATATGTAAGTAAAAAACTATCTAAGTTTTACAAATAATGTAGGTAATTTAAATAAGAATTATTTTAGGTATGGGCAGCACCCATAGCTCAGTGGGTAGGGCGCAGGCCATGTACTCCAAGGCTGGTGGGTTTGAACCTGGCCCGGGCCAGCTAAAACAACAATGACAACAAAAAAATAGCCGGGTGTTGTGGTGGGCACCTGTAGCTACTCCCAGCTACTTGGGAGGCTGAGACAAGAGAATCACTTAAGCCCAAGAGTTTGAGGTTGCTGTGAGCTATGACGCCACAGCACTCTACCCAGGGCGACAGCTTGCGACTCTGTCTCAAAAAAAAAATTATTTTAGGAATACAAGTTGAGATCAGTTTGCAAGCACAACTTTAAAATTAGTTTTAAACTTAATTCTGGAAAAAGAGAGGAATGCGTTCCATTTAAAGCAGCGCTGCTGGAACAAACGTGCAGCTGCCCCACGAAAAGCCCTGGAAACGCAGAGCAGGGATAAAACTTCCAAGTGCCACCTCGGAGGACGGTTTGTGCTTCATTTCCTCATGGCTTTACCGTCTCGGTTGTGTCCCCTGTATGGTATGTTGTCTCTTAATAGACTAGTTCATGCTGGCAACAGAGAGATGAAATCAGACGGAGATTCCTTCTGCGAGGAAGTGCGGGGTGCCAACATCCCCTCCCAAATAAAAGGTTCTTGGTTTTGACTCGGGCAGTCACCATTATTTAGTCCTTCACTGTGCACCCGGGCTGGGAAAGCCCAAGAAAGCCCAGCTCTCATTAGTTGGGGGCAACACTGCCAGGGAACTCAAAAAAATTCCCATCACTAGGCAAATAATTCTCCCAAGACAGGGTCTGTTTCCCGCTAGGTAATGAATTCTTCGCACAGAGATAGTTTTAAAATGTCAGTGCCCATTCTCAAGTGCGAAGATCCTTCTGTCTGATCACCTCTGAGGTCTCGGGTTGTGCCCCTAAGCCATCACGGTCAGCCTTTTACCAAAAATATCAGACAGAAAGGCCAGTTTTCAAGAACCAAAGGCAAAGCCGAAGTCTTTCTCAGTGGCCATTTGTTCCCTAACAGCAACATCTGTCTGTTCAACAGGCATTTCTGCTGCGTAAACAGCAGCCCCAGCCCTCCGGCCCCCGCGGCCTCTGCACCCTCGGGGCTGCGGGGCTGCCGGTGACCAGGAGCCAGAGCGCGCGCCCACACCCACCGAGACCGCTGGCTTAAAGCAGTTGATACCCTGTACTCTTCAAATATTTAAATCAATGGTGTTTTCTTGTGTTTGAATTGGTGGGACGCACAAAACAGACAAACCTTGAGGCACCAGAGACTGGAAACCGGGTCAGCTCCTTTCCGGCGCCAACTGGCAACTCCGTCATCAGTTAGAGATTCAGCATCAATTATCTACTCTGTGGAATGGCCATGCGGTTTAAACGCAGCTCCACAGGGAGCATTTTTTCTTGCATCATCTTTTAGTACAGTCTGCAATTTCTTCTGTAAAACAAATTCTATACCAATAAGTGTAATTGGGTCAGAGAGATGGCGCGCTCAGTGTTTGGAAGACGCTGTCTGTACTGCCCTCTCCTGGGGCTGGTCTTGTAGCTCTCTCCCTGTCCCAGCTCCCGGGAGAGAGTCCCCAAGCTCCTCCCATGGCTGCACATGACCTGTGTCTCCTCCCCCTCTGGAGACCCAGCCCCCAGAAGCCAAACACTTGTCTGCTCCACCCGTCTGCTCTCCCTAAACCTTCCTCTGCCTCATCCGTGGGCACCTGCCACGCCCCACAGGAGGGCTCCCCGTCCCAAAGGCTGGGCTCCCAGGCCCGTGCCCAGAGCCTGCGTTTCCCCACCTGGAGCACCGCCCTGCTGAGATTTAACCCTACCTGCTCGTCTCTTCCCGTTCTGGCCAATTGCAGTGGGGTAAGAACTTACGTTGTTGGCAACTATATCCCCAGGTATGCTCAAAGAAAGTGTGTGACACAGAGTTTGTGCTCAGTAAGCAAATGTTGATTAATTAATTGGTGGATCACAACGTGGGAGCATCAGCGGTCGCCCCTGTCCTTGCAGCAAGAAGAGGCGTCCCAGGCGGAGGGGGTCGCCCAGGCTGCAGGAGGTACCTGGCAGCCCCGTGGAGCCGGCAGTGACTTGGGCCTGCGCATCTGCGGGGATGTTAGGAGGGTTCACAGAAAAGGGCCCGAGGAATAGCTGCACGGTAACCAAGGGTTCTCGCTTTGGAGTCAAAAGGAAGCACGTGGGCATGGTTTGCTTGGAGCCATCTTGAGTCCGCACATTCCATCTTCTTTTGGGGGCAGGAGAAGGGCTCCACTGTCATCATGCTGCCCAGTGACTCCTCGCAGCCTGAAACGCTGGAACTTAAGATAAAAAGAGGTAATATGTGATGCCATCAACTCTCATGGAATCTGCTTTTTAAATGGGAGCCCCAAACTGATTGTTAGGGGGTGAATTGTGTCCCCTGGCTCTCCAAATTCATATGTTGACACCCTAACCACTTGCACCCCAGAACATGACCTTCAATGGCTGTGTCTTTCTTATGGAGGTCATCAAAGTAAAATGAGGCCAGTGAAACAGGCTCCAGTCCAACGTGATTGGAGTATGTGCCAGGGGCTGGGCGGCCATGACAAAACATCACACTGGGCGGCTTGAGCAACACTGATTTCCTCCCAGTTCTGGAAACTACAAGCCCAAGGTCAAGGAGTCTGCAAGGTTGGTTCTTCTGAGCTCCCTCTCCTTGGCTTGTAGACAGCTTCCTTCTCACTGTCTCCTCACGTGATATTTCCTCTCTGGCCACATTCCTGGGGCCTTTCTGTGGATCCAAGTTCCCTTTTCTAAGAAAAAAGGCTGCTATATTGAATCAGGGCCTACCCTAAATGCCTCCATCACCTCTTTAACGGCCCTAATTCCAAATGCAATCACAGGTTGAAGTATTGGGCATTAGGATATCAACTTATGAATTTGGGAGGTACACAATTCACCCCTTAACTGTGCAATCACAAAAAGGGGAAATCTGGATACACAGACACATAGGGCAAAAGCAATGTGAGCAGACAGGAAGAAGCTGATTCTCCACCCAACAAGAAGAAAGGCCTGGACCCCAGCCTTCTCTCCAGCCCTCGGAGGACCCAACCCTGTCACACTTCTATTTCTTAAGCCACTGAGTCTATGGTTCTTTGCGGTGGTAGCCCAAGCACTGTACAATACCTTGCGATTTTGGAATAAAATAGACACATTTGATATTGTTTGTTCAGTAAAAGAGGAGTTGTAACTCTCACATGAAGATTTACTTTGTGTGCTCAGATGTTCTGGAGCAGCGGTTCTCAACACCCACAGGAACTGTATGAAAGGGCTGCGGTGTTAGGAAGGTTGAGAACCACTGCTCTAGGGTATTCGAGAGAGGAAGTAATGGAAAGTAATAGACCGGCGATGAGAGAACTCCGCCAGTGGGACTTAGGGGTTAGTAATCGTGCGGAGAGAGTAATAACGAAGAAAGCGTATTCCTGCTGCAGCTCACCCTTAATTGTAAAACAAAATGATGTTTAGATATTTTATAAATCTTCTTTAGATGGGACTTAGAACCATAATCGCTCTGTGCTATTGTGCACTGTGTCCAATTAATCACGGTTCCATAAATAGAAGACTCTAGACCTACGTCTGAAAACCCTTCATTGCAGGGAACTACAGTTCATGAATTCTTCATCGGAGTAATCCAGCAACTCTCCGTAAGTTCTGCTTGATATTGCTGAGAACCTAAAACTGCTCTAAAAACTAAAATCTATTTTAAAAGATTAAAAATAATTTAAAAAAAACTGTAGCCAAATGAACTTTCTATCTCTAGACTAATTTGTTCCACTGGGAAATTCATTTGTTCTATCACTTGTAGCCTGGTCCTATTGTTAGGAAATATAGATTAATAGTTGTAAGTAATAGTTTTACTTAATTTCTGTACAGCTTTCAAATTCCCAGTCTTAGTACTTAAAAAAAAATAGTTTCCATTTCTATTATTCTTTCCACAAAGAGTTAAATATATTTTAAATGGATAGAAAAATTTTCATCAAGATAGTATTACATTTATAATAAATCATGAGCTCTATCAACTAGCACGAAGAAGAAGAAGAAGAAGAAGGAGGAGGAGGAGGAGGAGGAGGAGGAGGAAGAGGAGGAGAAGGAGGAGGAGGAAAAGAAGAAAGAAAACAGCATATGCGAGCAGCAATTTGAGCGTACAATTTGAGAAACTCCATTAGGTAAAATCGCGGGAGCTTTAGAGCTTAAGGCACCTGCTTCTTCTCCAGCTCCTTAAGAGGGAGGATTGGGAAGTGAGAATGGGTGAAATGATCACTTAGAACCATCAGCTACAAGTGAAGAAACAGCCAGGGCTGTCTTGATCATATCTCCTTCTCACCATAGCTTAGCAATTAAATTTAGCGAATCTATAAATTTGAAGAATGGAGAAATTGCTAATCTTTCCCAAGTTCACAAGAAAGGCAGCAATAGGAGCCGGTGTGTCTGAATTTCAGCCTAGGCTGGCCTATTGCTTTTCCTGTTCTCCTTTTAAAAAATACATCTTATTTTGTACATTTAAGGTATACAGCATGAGATTCTGAGATACATCGTCTGAGTCCCTTTTCTGTTGCTATGACAGAATACCACAGACGGAGAAATTCATGCACAAAAGAAATTTATTTCTTGCATTTCTGGAAGCTGGGAAGTACAGGGTCAAGATGCGGCTCTGGGGAAGGTTACTTGCTGCCTCACACATTGTAGAACGCCAAGAGTGTGGCTGTAAGTTCTGCTCTCTCTTCCTTTTCTGGCAAAGTCATAATCCCATCCTGGAGCCCTAGTCTGATGACCTTCTTTAACCCTAAGGATCTGCTGAAGGACCTACCCCCATCAACATATGAATTTTGGTATTAGTATCCAACACATGAAAAGTGGGTGACAAACGATAGCATCCATGCACATATACTAAGGGGTTACTGTAGTGGAGTGAACTAACATCCACACCCATGGCGTCCATGTACATAGAGTGAGGGGTTACTATAGTGGAGTGAACTCACATCCGTACCCATAGTGTCCATGTACATACAGTAAGGGGTTTCTGTAGTGGAGTGAACTAACATCCACACCCATAGTGTCCATGTACATACAGTGAGGGGTTTCTGTAGTGGAGTGAACTAACATCCACACCCATAGTGTCCATGTACATAGAGTGAGGGGTTACTGTAGTGGAGTGAACTCACATCCACACCCATAGTGTCCATGTACATAGAGTAAGGGGTTACTGTAGTGGAGTGAACTCACATCCACACCCATAGTGTCCATGTACATAGAGTAAGGGGTTACT
>CAUYON010081650.1:0-14525 GCA_963573935.1 Arctocebus calabarensis
CTAAAGGAGGAGATGGGGAAAGACTGGGAGAGAAACGGAGAGAGCTTCTCTCTCCCCACTAGAATTTTCTCCCTCTAACAGATGCCTTAATGTTTTCTGTATTCTTTTCTTTCTTTTCTGTGAATAAATTCTGTCTTACAAAATTAAAAAAAAAAAAAAACATTATAAAATATAAAGACCCTTAAAAAAAAAAAAAAAGAAAAAGAAAAATGTGTATCCGCTTATTTGAATAAAAGTAAAGATAAACCAGAAACTACAGAAACCAAGTACTTACAGATGAGAAGAAAAGTGATGGGAGAAGTAACACTTCTTTGATTATATCTTTTTATATAGTTCAGAACTATATAAAAACATTCAGAACTATGGTAATGTTTCACCTATGCAAAAAAAAAAAATGACTGGTTAAAAGATAAAATGGAATACACAAAGAAACAAATTGGTCTAATTATATTTCAAATGAATAACATATTCACACTGAAGACAGGGGATAATTAATCTCAGCAACTTCTGACACAGCAATATTATTTTTATATTTTCAGGTTATAAATAAAGTAAACCTTTAAAAACTAGTAGGTTTGACTTCCACCATGGTATGGAGTGAGCCATTTTGAAGTTCTTTTTGTATATTCTAGGATAAAGTAAATACACAAGTGTATTGTGAACTCATTATTGAAGAAAAGTTAAAAACTTGGAAAGAGGGAAATTACACAATGAAATCTATGATAATGAACTGGCACTGGAAGATTTAGTATGAATTTGAGGCTTAGATACAAATATAGAGAGAAATAGGATTAAACAGACATAGGAATGTTATTCATACAAATATTTCCCTGCTCTGTCTGGTGAGAGGATGTAGAAGCAGTGAAACCCCAATAATAATAAGCACATAGTATCCAAATCTTTGTTTCTAAATACATTCTCTGTTTAAAAACCACCCGCACTCCTTGGAGTGTTTGCATGTTCTACTGCTGGGTGGGGTCTGGAAGAGCATAAGGTGAGTCTGGAGCATTTTCCTTTCTTTCTTATTACCCACACCTCCCAACTCTGGTAAAGGAAGGAAGTGTTCAAAGATAAGAATGAGTCAAAATGACAAGGGTTCCCACTGGCCAAATCAAGGACAATTTGAGCATAAAAATAAATCAAGACAGTAACAGATTATAACACATTGAATAAATAAATAGAATTCATATTGATACAGTGAGTCTGTGCTGATATAGATAAATAAAAGAATAAATAAACAAGAGGAAAAGCTTTTTCTTTACAGTAGAATGCCAACTAATGAATACAGAAATAATTATTCAATTATAAAAAATACCACTTGACGATTAACATAGTAATAACTGATTTATAGAAGAATTATCAATGGATGGTAAAATTAATGGGTAAAAATTTGATTAAAATAATGATAAATTTATACAGTTTTAAAATATCTCCCCAGAAGACAGTAATTGATTGCAAAAGAAAAATGGTAACTTTATACTGGAGCAGTGGTTCTCGACCTTCCTAATGCCATGGCCCTTTAATACAGTTCCTATGAGTCACAACCCACCGATTGAGAACTGCTGTACTAGAGAAACATGGCAGACACCACCTTAAATAAGTGGTCAAAGTTATCCCCACCAATAATTGGACAAATAGATAACATATTCCTCCTCATAAGGACACAACACCCTCTAGTATTCCTGGAAAAAAAATCAGATTCAATAGCCTGAATATAATCATGAAGAAATTATAAACAAACTCAGATTGAGGGGTATGGTAGCTAGCCTCTAGAATGGTCCCCAGGGATCTTGCAGAAGATGGCTGACTACAGACAGTTTTTCCAGAGGTTCTTGTCCAGGGGAAGGGATACCAGACAGAAGAACACTCAGTGAAGCTGAAGGTGAAAAGCTGAGCTAAGAAAGAAGATAGACAAATGCACATCATCTCTGCTGAGGGAAGCTGCAACTCCAAGAAAGACAATCCAAGAAAACAAATTCCAGGTACAAAGCCCACTGCCAAGGGGATGAGAGACCCCTCCCCAAATGGGAGGGTCACTGTGGGCTTGCTGTAAGCAAGCAGGGAACCAAAGACCTCTCATTTTACCCCACCAGAGAGAGCCTCTAAATACTGGCCCTCCTTCTCCAGGAGGTCTCAATGTGCACCTAGGCATCATCCTGCATGGTATAAAATTGAACAGATATTTTCCCCCACAATTCTGAACTCCCAATCCACCCTTCCCCTGTCACCTAGTGATCTGAAGGTCTGCCCCATGCAGAGCCCAGAGTGTTTGGCTGTTCCCTGTGAGGCCTGAGCATTGTGTAGGTTGCTGGACAGCAGAACAGCAACAATGGGAGTCCATGGGAGAGAGGAACCCACAGGAGAGAGAGATGAGGCAGGATGGTGCTGTGGCTCAACAGAGGGATCTAAGCTCCATCCCCTCAGTTTGGCAGGTCAGAACTGCCTGTGGGTTTCTAGAATTGGGCCACTGGAGACCCTTTGTACTGACTAGGACAATCTGATTAGAACTCTTGACCAGGGCTGTCCACTTGGGTACCCTCCAAGGTTTAGTAGAAATTGTTTTGTAGCAGGAAAGGACTGGTTCTCTTACAGCTGTTGCTGGTGGGTTTGGGGCACCACAGTTGCTTGTATCTCTCCCCAGCTGAGATGTCAGCCTAATACCATGACTCATTAGGATTGAGTAGAGGCTGGCTGAATTCAAGTCATAGCCAGCTAGTGATTTCTCACCAAGCAGGTTCTCAGGATCTCTGGCTGCAGCTCTGAAAGGGACCTTTGTAAGACTATAAGGGAAAAGCCACAATCATAAACACCAGCTCATTGGTAAAGGGTTAGTCAACTCTACTTCCTGGGGCCCCCAATCTAATCTCATCCTACCAGATTTAATTGCCAAATTATGGGAAATACTCATGGAATGGACCCAGCAGAAGAAATCTGGAAACATGGATAATCAGAATAGTTCAACTCCTCCAAGGAATGATAAAGAAGATACAAAAGAATATGCCATTCATAGACAAATGGCTGAATTGTCAGAAATAGAATTCATAATATAGATAGCAAATGAGATGAATAGAATGGAGGGAAACATGGAAACAGAAATCCAAAGAGTAGTTCAAAAGTTGTCCTAAGAAATTAATGAATTCAAAGACAAAGTCACCAAGCATATGGACATAATGAGAAAAAATATAGCAGAGCTACAGAAGTGAAAAAGTTGTTTGATGATCTTTAAAATACAGTAGAATCCATCACTAATAGAGTTGAGCAGGAAGAAGAAAGGATTCCCATAAATCAAAGACGAGGATTTTGAATGATCCCAAGCATTCAAAGAGGCAGAAAAATGGAAAACAAGAACAAAACATTCCTGGAGAATGTTGTGGGATCATTCCAAAAGATCAAACATCCAACTTATAGGAATTCCTGAAGGAGAAGAGGATGGTCCTAAAGGCATAGATGCTCTATTCCAAGATATTATGGGGATAATTTGCCAAGCATTGTAAGAGATATAGAAATTTAGGTAGAAGTTTCAGAACCCCAGCAAGACTCAATCCAAATAAAGCATCTCCTAGACACATTTGATTAACTTTTCCAAAGTTAATATGAAGGAGAAAATCCTGCAAGGAGCCTGACTTAAGAAAAGCATTACCTACAAAGGAAGAAATATTAGAATGACTACTGAACAGCAACAGATATCTTCATACTCAAAAAAGCCATGGAAACTAAATAACCTTAAGCTAAATGATAGCTGAGTCAAAGGCAAGATTAAGAAGGAAATCATCAAATTTTTAAAACAAAATGATAATGTAGATACAAATTATAAAAATCTATGGGATATTGCAGAGGTAGTCCTGAGTAGGAAATTGACAGTATTAGAAGCCTTCATCAAGAAAACATAAAATCAACAATCTAATGGGTCATCTCAAGCAACTGGAGAAGGAATAACAATCCAGCACCAAACCCAGCAGAAAGAAAGAAATACCAAAATTAGAGCAGAATTAAATGAAATTGAAAACAAAAGAATCATTCAGATCAATGAAACAAAAAGTGAGTTCTTTGAAAATATTAATAAATTGATAAAACTTTGGCTAGCCTAACCAGAAATAGAAAAATAAAATCTCTAATAATGTCAATCAGAAACGATAAAGAAAAGGGAACACTTCTGCACTGCTGGTGGGAATGTAAGCTAATACATTCCTTTTGGAAAGAAGTTTGGAGAACACTCAGGGATCTAAACGTAGACCTGCTGTTTGATCCTGCAATTCCCCTACTAGGTATATATCCAAAAGACCAAAAATCACTTTGCAACAAAGATGTTTGCACCAGATTGTTCATTGCAGCTCGATTCATAATTGTCAAGTCGTGGAAGAAGCCCAAGTGCCCATCAACCCATGAAATGATTAATAAATTGTGGTATATGTATACCATGGAATACTATGCAGCCTTAAAAAAAGATGGAGACTTTACCTCTTTTACGTTTACATGGATGGAGCTGGAAAATATTATTCTTAGTAAAGTATCTCAAAAATGGAAGAAAAAGTATCCAATGTACTCAATACTTTTATGAAAAAAACTTATAGTTACTCACATTTTCTTATGAAAGATAGATCACAACTATAGCTTAGGATGAAGGAGAGAAATGGAGGGGGATGAAAGAGGAGGGGGGAGGTTTGATAGAGGGAGGGTAAATGGTGGGACCACACCTATGGAGCATATTGTAAGGGTACAAGTCAAATCTACCAAGTGTAGAATATAAATGTCTTAGCACAATAATTAAGTAAATGAGGTGAAAGCTATATTAATTAGTTCAATGTAACCATTCCAAATTGTATTAAAAAAATCAACACATTGTGCCCACAAGGCATCAATGTATTCATAATCTATGTGTATATGACTTAATAAAAGGAAAGAAAAATAAATTACATGTAGCAAATGTAAAAAAAAAAAAACAATAAAGGAGAAATAACAACAGATACTACAGAAATTCAAAAAAATCCTTAATGATTACTACCAAAAGCTCTATTCTCAGAAATATGAAAATCTGCAGGAAATGAACCAATACCTGGAAGCATGCCACCTTCCTAGACTCAACCAGAATGAATTAGAAATTTTGAATAGACCAATATCAAGCACTGAAATAGTGTCAACTATACAAACTATCCCAAAAAAGAAAAGTCCAGAACTAGATGGTTTCACATCAGAATTCTACTTCAAAAAGGAATTTGTACCTATAACAACGACACATTAAAAAAATTATACAGCATGATCAAGTTGGTTTTATCCCAGGGTTACAGGGTTGGTTCAACATACACAAATCTATAAATATAATACACCACAGCATCCTTTCATGATTAGAACACTTAAGAAAATAGGCATAGATGGGACATTTATTTTTTTATTTTTAATTTTTTTTGCAGTTTTTGGCCAGGGCTGAGTTTGAACCTGCCACCTCTGGCGTATGGGTCTGGCGCCCTACTCCTTTGAGCCACAGGTGCCTCCCTATTTCTTAAACTGAAAGAGATCATCTATAGCAAACTCACAGCCAATATCATATCAAATGAAACATTTCCATTCAGATCTGGAACTAGACAAGGATGCCCATTGTCACCACTACTATTCAATATGGTACTGGAAGTCCTAGCCATCATAATTAGGCAAGAGAAGGGGATCAAGAATATTCAGATGGGGTCAAAAGAGGTCAAACTCTCACTCTTCGTGGATAACATGATTTTATAGCTGGATACCTCCAAGGACTTGACTACAAAGCTCTTAGATGTTATAAAAGAATACAGCAGTATCGCAGGATACAAAATCAATACTCACAAACCAGTAGCTTTTATGTACACCAACAACTAGTCAAGCTGAATATGTAGTCAAGGACTTTATTCCTTTTACAGCACTGCCAAAGAAGATGAAATACCTGGAAATTTATCTAACAAAGAACATGAAAGATCTTTATTATGAGAATTATGAAAGTCTGAGAAAAGAAATAGCTAAAGATGTTAACAAATGGAAAAAACACACCATGCTCATGGCTGGGAAGAATCAACATTGTTAAAACATCCCCACCACCCAAAGCAATCCACAGATTTAATGCAATCCCCATCAAAACACCAATGTCCTACTTTAAAGAATTTGAAAAAATAGTAATTCATTTTACTTGGAACCAGAAAATACCTCGAATAGCATATACAGTTTTTGGAAATAAAAGCACAGTATGGTATTGGCACAAAAATAGAAATGTAGAGATATGGAACAGAATAGAGAATCTAGAGATGAACCCAGCCACATATCATCATTTGATCTTTGATAAGCCTAACAATAACATGCATTGAGGGAAAGATTCCCTATTTAACAAAAGGTGCTGGGAGAACTGACTAGCAACTTATAGAAGACTGAAACTGGACCCTCACATTTCACCACTAACAAAACTTTATTCTCACTGGATAAAAAATTTAAACTTAAGACGTGAAACTATAAAAATACTAGAAGAGAGTGCAAGGAAAATGCTTGAAGACATTGGCCTGGAAAATATTATATGAGGAGGACTCCACTGGCAATGGAGCAACACCAACCAAAAATATATTACTGGGATCTAATCAAACTAAAAAGCTTCTGCACAGCTAAAGGCACTGCAAATAAAACAAAAAGACAGCCTTCAGAATGACAGAAGATTTTTGCAGGTTAAGATTCCAATGAACGTCTGACAACTAGAATATACAGAGAACTCAAATTAATCAATAAGAAAAAACCCAAATAACCCCATTTCTTTGTGGGCAAGAAACTTGAATAGAAACTTCTCTGAAGATGACAGTCATGTGGCCAACAAACACATGAACAAATGCTCATCATCTTTAATCATCAGAGAAATGCAAATCAAAACCATCTTGAAATATCACTTAACTCCAGTAAAATTAGCCCTCATCACAAAATCCCAAAACTGCAGATGTTGATATGAATGTGGAAAGAGGGGAACACTTCCATACTCCTGGTGGAATTACAAACTAATACAGCCTTTTTGGAAAGAATATGGAGAATGATCAATGGACTAAATTTGGTCTACTGTTTGATCCTGCAATTCCATTACTAGGTATCTACGCAGATGAACAAAAATCATTTTACAACAAAGACATTTACACCAGAATGTTTATTGCAGCCCAATTCATAATTGCCAAGTCGTGGAAGCAGCCCAAATGCCCAACAACCCACACATGGATGAACAAATTATGGTATATGTATACCTTGGAATACTATGCAGCCATAAAAGTTGGAGACTTTACATCTTTTATATTTACCTGGATGGAGCTGGAATATATTCTTTTTAGTAAAGTATCTCAAGAATGGGGGGGAAAAGTATCCAATGTACTCAATACTATGATGAAATCAATATTTAATCACTTATACATTCATACAAATGATTAAACACAAATATAGTCCAGAAAGAAGGAGGGGAGAGGACGTGGAGGGAAGGGAAGCCGGAAGGTGAGTGGAGGGAGGGTATCTGATGAGATCTCACCTAAGGTGCACAATGCAAGGGTACATTTCAAAACAACTAAGAGTGTGTTATAAATGTCTTACCACAAAAAATAAGTGAGGTGATGGTTATGTTAATCAGTTTGATTTAAACATTCCACATTGTATGACAAATCATCACATTGTGCCCACAAGTGTATACAGTTATGATTTAATAAAAATTAAGTTAAAAATTAAATAAAAAATGGAATGGCCCCAGTGACCTCTGCCTCCTAATATTGTCATCAATATACAATGCCCTCCCACACTGAAAAGGGCCAATCCATGTGATCAATAGGAGAGAACATAGTGTGATTCCTGAGGATAAGTCATAAAAGACATTGTGTTCTTTGCCTTTCTTGTTCTGGGGACAATTAGCTGCCAGGTCATGAGGACCCAACACTCAAGCAACCAATCTGATGTAAATATCCACAGGGTGAAGAAATAAGGCATCCAGCCAACAGCCACGTGCATGACCCATGTTAGATGTGGATCCTCTGGTCCCAGCCAACCCTTTGGATGCCTAGAGCTTCCTTGATGTGTGGACTGCAATCTCTTGAGAGATTTCATGTCAGAATCAACTAATCAACCCCAGAAACTCTATTGGCACAAAAATAGAAATGTAGAGATATGGAACAGAATAGAGAATCTAGAGATGAACCCAGACACATAGTATCATTTAGGGTATGGGGCCAGGGGCTTAACTGGCCAGGCACTAAGTGTTTATTCTTGATTTTAGGCACTTAAGTTTAAGCTAGTTTGTTACTAGCAATACATAATGAATTTAAAAGGCATTGTTCAAAAATCATTGCTATGAGGGGGGAGTATGGGTGGAGGAGGGCAATTGGTGGGATCCCACCTACGGTGCATCTTAGCAGGGTACTGGGGAAACTTATTAAATGTAGAGTATCAATGTCTTTATATAGTGATCAAGAAAATGCCATGAAGGCTATCTCTAACAGTACGATCAAAACATTCCTGAATGTATATGAATCGTGCCCTATGATTGCACCAATGTACAGAATTATGATTCAATAAAATTATAAAAAAAAAATCATTGCTATGTATTCTTCATAAGTGTCAAGATCATGAAAGATTAAAAAAAAAAAAAAAGATTGAGGACGTTTTCCCTGATTAAAAAAGATATGGTCAAGAGCAACACATGATCTGGATTGCGGGGTGGGGGTGGGGGAATATTGGTTGCTGCTACTGTCGTTTTTTGCTATAGTGAAGATTATTGAGATGATTTCCAAAATTTCAATACACTCGGTAGCTTATAAAATAACATTCTATCAATGTTAATTTATTTTTGATCATTATACTGTTGTTATGGAAGAGAATGTGCTTGTTTTTAGGAAATACATACTTAAGTATTTAGAAGGAAGACGAACACCTGTAAATTATCAAACGGTCCAACATAAGATTATATAATAAGTATATCATCACATACATATATGTACATATGTATCTAGAAAGAAGAGAGAGGGGAAGGTAAGGAAACTATAGTAAAATGTTAACGTTTAGGGTTAATCAGAGTGACAGGTATACAGGAGTTTTTTTGTGCCATACTCGACATTTTTGTGTAGAAATTACTTCCAAACAAAAAGAACTTAATAGTGGAGATGGCTGCTGTTCCTAAGTTTCCTAAATAGACAAACTGTCTTTTCAAAGTATGGGTTGAAACCGTTAATAGGTTTAGAAATGAGTGTAGTGGATCCAAAACAGAATATTTAAAAGGACAGGATAAGACAGCGTTTTATAACATGGCATGGCACGGCATAGAAGACAAGCAATTGTAGATTAGTAAAGACGAATACTACTCTGTGTAATTTTTGTTGTAGGAGAAAAAAAAAAAGTGAGCGTAGCAGGATGCGCGGTACAAATGTTGGGAAGCCACCGCTACCCCGCGAGTCTTGACCGAAGACTGACCCGGACCCCGCCCACCTCGCGGGGCCGCCCCTCCCCGCCTCCTGCATTCTCACCGGCGTGCGCCCGCCCCCAGGCCACCTGCAGGTGTGCGCGCAAACCCAGCACCAGGGGCCGGGCGCTATTTAAGGGCCTGCTTCCCCTGGCTTGGAGCTGCCTGCCGCTGCTGCTCTGTCCTCCGGGAGCTGTCAGAGGCTCGTAGGTCTCGGAACGCATCCCGCCGCGGGGGCTGCCGCCGTGGCATGGGTGCCGCGGGCCTGTTCTGGGTTTTCTTGACTCTCGTCGCGCCAGGGGTCCATGGTGAGCCGGGAGGGGGATCACGAAGGTAGGGAGGCATCTGGGGCAAGGAAGGCTTCTGTGCTACGATGCAAAGAAGGGAGCCAAAAGCGAGAAAGTGGGAGCAGAGTAGGAACGCTTGTCTGCCTCCTGCCAGCTTTGGGGAACATAGCGATCCTCCTGGTCCTGAATGTCCCCACTAGTTCCTCCAGGAGCTAGAACTTCCAGAATTGGAACCTGAACCACAGCGGGGCGCTGTCTGATATGCCCGGTGTGGCAGGTGGCTTGTTCGATTTCTGTCTGCCTGGGCTCCACGCCTCCGGGGTTCAGCAGCCGCTTCTTGCTCTCTGTCCCAGAGGTCAGTCATTGCCCCCGCCAGCTGCCAAACCAAAACCTGCCTAGACTGTGTGTACGCTCGGCTTGGCGCCCGGGTTTCTGCACACACCGAGCCCCACTTCTGACCAGTTAAAGCAGCAGAGCCTCAGCTCCCTTGCCTAAATAAAAATAATATCTGGTTCCCAAGCATGGTTCTCAGATTTTCTGAAGTTTAATGTGACATCGATAGAGAGATCTTAAACGTTAAACATCTGGACTTATTTTTAAAAGTTGAGAGGTGAATTAATACTATAGTTTTCGTGGTGATAGTTACTTGCTGTAATAACGTGGGCTTCCAGAAAGAAGGTCTCATCCAACGTTTATTATAACATTTCTCCCCCAAATTGGCTTGATTTTAAAGAAGTAATGCAAGTTGTTTAGATCAGAATCTCTTGGCTATAAGATAGGTCTAGCTTTCCAATAAGATGTTAATTATATGCAGACCTCAGTAACTGAGTGACTTTCAGCAAGTCATTTAGCTACCTGATCCTCAGTTTCTTCATCTGTAAAACGAAACTGGTGATAAATTGTTCTACCACGTTACGGAGTTGTTCTGAATATTAGATGAAACTAGGCAAATGAAAGTTAGATGTCAGTTGTCACTACTAAATACCAGTAATAACTTTATAAATATGCACCTGTTTTTGTAGAACGGGCATTTAAGCGACCCCCCCCCCTTGTCAAGAGTCTGGGACATTGCATGTATTGGGTTTATTGCAAGTTACTCTGTCTGCTATCCCAACATTTAAACGTCTCCTGGCCCTTAATTAAGCATTTCTCAAAACCATTCTGTTCAACTCTTTTTCTCTTTTCTTCTTTTCTACATATTAATTCCCTTTGAACAAATGCACATTCGCAACTTTCTCTAACACCTCCATAGGATACAGTCCCACACATGACTTCTCACCTATTTTTAAATTTCAGACAAGATATTATCAACTAAAAATCAAATTCTTCACCAGCTCAATTCATTAGCCACTCTAAGTATGTGCCCAGTACCAGAGGAGGGGCATTGTCTAGGTTGCGTAACTCCAGACCTATGAAAGACTGAGTCTGTCTGTCAACTTTTAAAGCTATTAATAATTTTATCTTTTTGTCATTCTTAGGCTAGTATTCTAATTCTAAACATTGCAATTACCTGTGTAACAATCTCCTCTCTGCTAGGTCACTCTGTTTCCAAGACAGAGTGAAATCATGAAAACCAAAATTTAAAATGTATATATATTTTTTCATTATTCTACTCCTGGGTCAAAAATTTAGACTTTCTCCTCCCTGTCTGCAGGAGAAAGTCTAATCTCTCCAGGCATCTAAGCTCTTTGGAATTGGTGCTCCCCCCAGCATGGGTCCTGACTCCTCCCATAGTCATTTGCACTGAGTATCCTCTTGACCACCTGTTACCATGGCTTGTTCTTTGCCACTTCCCATCTTTTGGCTCTTCCACAGTTTCCCCGCTTGCATGTGCTTAAGAAACTCTGGAAGTAACTATTTAAAATGTAGGTTCTTCCTGGGTTCCACCTCACCCTCCAGAGATTCCCAGATTTGGAGTGTGGCTCAGGAGGTTGAGGTTTAACAAACTTTCAAGAAGATTATGAAGTGAGGATCTATAAGAGCATGCTGTGAAGCAAAGTCAATGGGAAGCACATTTTTATCTTAGTGTTTCCCCTCTTTTCCTTTTGTCCATTTACATAAAGGAATTTTAATTTCTAGGCTGTTAGATTTTTACCCAAGCCTTCACTGGCAACCTAACCTTATCCTACACGAAACAAAACCATGAAATAAGCATTCTTCCATTTCCCAATCACCTGATTCAGAAGCCTATCTCTGTTTCCAATCAGATCCTGCTCTCCCCTGCTTAAAACCTTCTGGGAACTGCCATGACACTAGAACGAAATCCATGCCCCTTATTCTCAACTCTGAGACCTCTGCCTCTTTGAAATTCTGTCTGCCCTGCCCACTCCCTCTGCTCCAGCCACACAAGCTTTCCCTTCAGCCCTTGGACACACCATGTGTGCCTAGCCTTTGCACTAGGCATTGAAATGCTCACGATACAGATCATCCCGTGCCTGGCTCTTTCCTCACATTCAAGGCTCAGCACACTGTTGCTTTTCTCTGACACATGTCTGAAGTAGTCCCTATCAGGGCACCCTCTGATATATAACCACATTCTGTTCTCCACAGACCACTATTGCCATCTGAAACCTTGTTTATTTACTTGCTTGATGCTTGTTCCTTCCCTGGAATACAAATTCCAAGAAAGCAGGCCTTTATCTGTTTTATTGCCTGGTTTGAATCCCTAACACTAGCATATAACTTAGAATTCAATAAATATGCATTAAAATATTGTTTTTTTCCCCTCCAATGGAAGAGTGGTTTTTTCTGTTGACAACAGTCAACACTCTCCCTATGTTCATTCCATGCCCCTTGCCTCTGCAAGGACTTGACTTCTGTAGATATCCCCTGCCTTTCATCATCCATCCCAAGCAAATTCTAGCCTATTTATTGATCGATTAATTAATTAATTAATTTATGAGACAGAGTCTCACTTTGTTGCCCTGGGTTAAGTTCTATGGCTTCATATCTCACAGCAACCTCAAACTCTTGGGCTCAAGTCATCATCTTGTCTCAGCCTCCAGGGTAGGGCCTGGGTCTATAGGCGACTGCCACAATACCCAGGTTTTTTTTTTTTTTAATTAAATCATAGCTGTGTACATTAATGCAATCATGGGTTTGCAATATGTTGGTTTTATATACAATTTGAAATATTTTCATCGAACTGGTTAACATCGCTTTCATGGCATGTTTAGTTATTGTGTTCAGACATTTATGTTCTACATTTAATAGGTTTCACCTGTACTCTTCTAAGATGCACCATAGGTGTGGACCCACCAATTACTCTCCCTCCACCCTTCCTTTCCCCTCCCCTCTCATGCCCTCCTTTATCCCTTTCCCTATATCCTTGTACTGTAATTGGGATATAGCTTTCTTATGAAAGCTATAAATTAGCTTCATATTAGGGCTGAGTACATTGGATACTTTTTCTTCCATTCTTGAGATGCTTTGCTAAGAAGAATATGTTCCAGCTCCATGCATGTAAACGTGAAAGGTTTTTTTTTTTGAGACAGGTCTCACTCTTGCTCAGGCTGAACTTCAACTCCTGAGCTCAAGCAATCTGCCTGCATTGGCCCCCAGAGTGGTAGGATTACAGGCAGGACCCACCACAGGTGGCCAATGACTGTTTTCTTTTAAAAAGTGAATCAGGCCATGTGGCTTTCCATGCCTTCCACTCAGAATCATATCCACACATCTTACTGTAGCCCAAGAAGCCCTGCTCTGCCCCTTCTGCTAAACATTGTAACTTAATCTACCACTCTGCCCTGCTCGTGGCATTTAGCCACACTTGTCTGTCCTGAAGATTACCAAATTCTTTCCTGCAGTTAGGACTCTGCTCAGATCCTTTTACGCATGGCTTTGCCTGGCTGCCTCTGTCTTCTCTGCCTGGCTGCCTCTGTCTTGTCTCTTAGTCACTTCTCAATGTCACTTCTTCATAGGTCTTCCTTAGCCATCATAACTGAAGTTGCATGCCAACTTCAAGGATGTTACACTATGACACATCATTCTCTTTATTTCCTTCATAGCACCAGCTTTTTATTTTTTGTCATTTACTGATGGTCTGTCTCCCTCCACTGGAATTTAAATTCTGTATAGAGATCCTTGTTCAAGGATAAATCTCCTATGCTTGGGATGATACCTCGGTTAATAGGCATAACTGTTATCAACCCAAATAACAGAGAGGTTCTCTACAAGAAAAAGGCATTTACTTGAGAATAGGGTATTCTGAAGGGAATACATGTGCGTTCTATGTGCATATTTAGGAGGTAAAGGAAGACAGAGGTTTTTAAAGGAGAAAACAAGGAGGATTACATATTGTTTTGAAATAATTATCCTTGGCTACAAAAATAATAACAAAGGTGACACCAGTTTCAGTTTGGACAAGCAGTTACTGAAAAGATATTCTTGAAGAAGAATTTTTTATGTAAGGTGTGGCTTTTGCAGTCTTTTGTGATAATTTTTGTTAGTGGTATCTAAGCCTTCCCTGGCTATATTTATCTGGATTTTTGTTTTTTTAAATACTAGTGACTCCATTTTGATTATGACAACTTTCACATTTTCATCCAAAACTTGCTTATCAAGTAGGCTGGAAACCCAGTGTTAAGGTATTTATTAAGCTAATTCTCATCTCAATGATAGTTCCCTTCTACTAGCATCATGATTAAACTTTCTGTTTTATTTTTATTATCCTATATATTGTTTTTTTTTATAATTTTATTGAATCATAATTCTGTACATTGGTGCAATCATAGGGCACGATTCATATACATTCAGAAATGTTTTGATCGTACTGTTACAGATAGCCTTCATGGCATTTTCTTGATCACTATATAAAG
>CAUYON010081651.1:0-13501 GCA_963573935.1 Arctocebus calabarensis
CCAACTCTTGGGCTTATGTGTTTCTCTGGCCTCAGCCTCTTGTAAGAGTAGCTGGGACAGGTGCCTGCCACAACACCCCGCCTTTATTTTTGTTGCAGTTTGGCTGGGGCCAGTTTTGAACCCGTCACCCTTGGTATATGTGGTGCCCTACTCACTGAGCCACAGGTGCCACCCTATACCCATTTTCTTAAGTGTTCACATCATGAAGGGATGTTGGATATTATCAAAAGCTTTTTCTGCATCAATTAAGTTAATCATATGGTCTTTATTTTTTAATTTATTTATGTGCTGAATTATATTTATAGATTTATATATGTTGAATCAGCCTTGAGACCCTGGGATAAAAACCCCCTTGGTCATGGTGTATAATTTGTTTGATGTGAATATTTCTGCATCAATATTCATTAGTGATATTGGTCTATAATTTTCTTCTCTTATTCAATCTTTTCCTGGTTTGGGGATCAAGGTGATGTTTGCTTCATAGAATGTGTTGGGTAGTATTCCTTCTTTTTCTATATTTTGGAAAAGGTTGAGTAATATAGGTACTAGTTCCTCTTTAAAGGTTTGGTAGAATTCTGATGTGAAGCCATCTGGTTTTGGGCTCTTCTTTTTAGGGAGATTTTGTATAGTTGAAGCTATTTCAGAACTTGACATAGGCCTGTTCAACATTTCCACTTCATTCTGGCTAAGTCTAGGAAGGTGGCGTATTTTTAAGTATTGTTTAATTTCCTTTAGATTGTCATATTTCTGAGAATAAAGTTTCTTATAATATTCATTAAGGATTTTTTAATTTCTGAGGAGTCTGTTGTTATTTTGTCTTTATCATTTCTGATTGATGAAATTAGGGATTTTACTTTTTTTCCTGTTTAGGTTAGCCAAAGGTTTATCTATTTTATTGACCTTTTCAAAAACTAACTTTTTCATTTATTGATCGGTTGTATAATTCTTTTGTTTTCAATTTCATTTTATTCTCCTCTAATTTTGTTTTTTTCTTTTCTTCTGCTGGGTTTGGGATTGGAATGTTCTTCCTTTTCCAACTGCTTGAGATGCCCCATTAAGTTGTCAACTTCCTCTCTTTCTGTTCTCTTGAGGAAGGCTTGCAGTGCTATAGACCTCCCTCTGAGAATTGCCTTTGCAGTATCCCAGAGGTTATGATAATTTGTGTCTTCATTATTGTTTTGTTCCAAAAATTTTGTAATTTCCTTCTTAATCTCATCTATGACCCAGCTATCATTCAGCAAAAGGTTATTTAGCTTCCATGTTTTTGTGTGAGTATGCATATTCCTGTTGTTACTGAGTTCCACTTTTATTCCATGATGGTCCAAGGAGATACAAGAAATATTTTCTATTCTTTTAAATTTGCTGAGATTAGATTTGTGACCTTAGATGTGATTGATTTGTTCCGTGGCTGATGAGAAAAATGTGTATTTAGTTTTGTTAGGATGAAATGTTCTGTAGATGACTGTTAAATCCAAATGTTGAATGGTTAAGTTTAAATCTAAGATTTCTTTGCTCACCTTCTTATTGGAGGATTTATCCAACACTGATACACGGGTGTTAAAATCTCTACTATGGAGCTTGAGGAAAAAAAATATCCAGAATATTCAACCTCCATCACTACCTTAAACAAGCTAAGAAATCAAGAGATAGTGCGTTTCAGGCCATAGTTCATGCCAGAAAAGACAAATTTCTCTAAGATCTGATATTTAAAGAAAGTCCAACAATATTCAAAATGTGTAAATTTCAAATCATCTTTGAAGATTATTAAATGAAATTGAATTTCATAAAATCAGATAAATGGTTAGTGAGTCCTCTATTATATTACCAAGATGAGTCTCTGTGGTGAATGCCTAACCAGGATAGTTTGTATGAAAAAGAACAGAAGAGGGAATAAGAGGGTCAGCATCATTTGTCTCATTGTTTCAAAATCATTGCTTAAAAGCAAAAACAAAATTTTCACTGATTACAGTGTAATGATGTAAAGGTAAGCATAAGTCAATGTTGCATTTTTCAAAAGACGTCCTTTATGTGAAAGCAGAATTCAAAAATGAAAAGTGGGAGTAAATGAGATGACAAATTAAAAAAATTAAAAAGTAAGATTTTCTCATTAAAGAAAAAGAGGGCTCAGAAATGTATAGGGCACCAAACATCTGCTTCTAGAGAAAGACAAAAACACATATGCATTAACATATTAAAGGGATAATACTTTGCTACTTGAAGAATAGGATGTTATTCTTCTAAGAATGTGATTAAATGCTCTAAAGTTACACACACATCCTGTCACAGGTGAATAAGTCTATGCAATGCTACTACTTTAGAAAACTGAATATAAGAATTAAAATGATGAGAATTCTTTCCCTCCAATAAAATTATAATGCAAAAGAACACCACAATTAAAATAACTGAAAGAGTGGAACTGGAATCTTTCTAACAAAGAAATGTTAAATGTTGGAGACAATGATATCTTAATTACCCTTATTTGATCAAATCATATTGTATGTCTGTAACCCTAACCCTAAACATCACATGTTCCCTCTAATGATGAGCAACTACTATATACCCAAAATAATTAGAAATTAAAAATTAATAAATAAAGCATATAGCACATATTTGGGAATAATTAGTAACCATATTTCAGAAATTCTAAAATGAAAAACATAAATAGCAAGAAAAAATGATAGATTTGATTGAATCAGAAAAAAATGTGAAGAGAAATTAGAATATTTTCTCAGAAATAGTGTGAGAAAGTGCCTAGGGGTTTATAATCCTCAAGACGTATTAGTGGGAAACTAAACATATGGAAAAAAATAAAGGCAATGAAAATGAGATTAAAGCATGAAAATGTAGTAGAGGAGGAATAACATGAAAAGAAAAGAAAGGCAATGTGAAAATAAATATGAGTAAATTTGAATTTTTGAAAAAATGATTTTTAAAAGCACAAGATAAAATTTATTCCAAAAATGCAATTTAAGAATCTTTCTTTAAATAAGGGTAAAAAATCTATATATCAAGGGTTCACATAAGGTGCTTGGCATTGACACAAAATGGTTAAATTTAAGACCAATTCTGGTAAAATTGCTGTACTTCAAAGATAAATAGAAACACCATCTTCCAGGCTACACGAAACAGTATTTTTTTTTTTTTTACAAAAGTCCAAAATAATTATACTGGTATCAGTATTCTCAAAAACAACATGAAGAGCAGGGAAATATAGAATTGCATTTCAAAACCTTCCAGAAAACTGTGGACCAAAAAGTTTATATTCATCCAAGTTGTCCAATAAACATCAAGACTATAGAAAAATGATGATATTCATAAAAGATCTCAGGGGATCGACCATTTAACCCTCCTTTAAGAATTTACTAGAGGAAAATCTTCATCTAATTAGAAAATCACAGAAAGAATACAAATGAAGGACATTTTATATTTTTATAACTTTCACCTAAGACCAAAACAAAACATAGACAAAAGAGTTAGAATAGTGTGTAAATATTGTATATTCTGACAAGATAAACACTATGCAAGTAGACAGGAATAAGGAGAAAGTAACTGTGAGTGTACGATTACATTGTTACTGTTTATTAGGTATAATACAGGGGTTAAAATCATGAAAACTAGAAAACCAGTTCTTAAAAAATAATAAGAAAATAATGAGGTAATGCAGGGAGAATGGGAACTGAAGATCACATACTTGGCAAGGGAAAACACCCCCAGAAAAAGGGAAACACAGAAATACGAATGACCAAGGTGAAATAAAAACAGTTTAGTCAGCTTACTTTTAAACCAACAGCTAAATTCTTTATCTGAGAAGTTCCTGCTTTTACTAGAAGCCTGGCCTGTAAGGCGTACAGCTTTCAAACACCCGTGCTGGGTCTGCACATACTCTGCAGAACAATGTCCATAGAGGAAGCTCCGGAAAGGCCTGGGAAGGAATATTAACCAGCCATCCCCTGCCCAGTCAACAGTCAGAGCAAATGTGCATTGTGTGTATTTGTATTATGACCAGGTCAGAGATCATGGGAACACCGCGAGGGTTTGTACCCTAGAGGAAGAAGAAGAGGAGGAGGAAGATGCCTCTTGGTGAAGATCAGAGGAACTTTCTTCTCTTCCACCAGTTCTTCAGAGAAGGCTGACACAGTCCTGTCTTCTCCACTGAGAACTAAAGGGGATTAACCTCCCCCGGGAATCTGGGCCATGACCACAGACAGGAGGCTGCCCCCACACAAGTTTCAGATTTCAGATTTCTCAAGGCTGCTCAGAGTCTTCAAGTTAATGATGATAGATTGATTAAGAACTAACATGATTACTCAGATAAACTGCTGACACTTTTGTTCCCTTCCTCAGCTTACCCTCTGGGCTAAATGAGAAAACAGCCTTCAGTAAAAGCCGAGTGGAACAAACCCTCAGGACACTTGCTGAAGCCCCACAAGCTCTATTCTGCATGTCTTGTCTCTGACCTCTTTTAACTTTCTGCATGTCCTTCTCTGTCTCTCACCTCTTCTAACGTTATCATTCTTCAGTGAACCTCCACCAGTTTCACAGATCTTAAAGGACCCTGTCCCTGGGTCAGGACCCTGACAAGTAAGTGCACTAAAAAAAGATGAATATGAAGGTAAATAATACAATGAAATGCAAATATTTTGTAAAAAACTGAAGAGAAATGAAAATATAGCATGTGGACTGAAATATGGAAATATAATAAACCATTGATGGTTATAAATTATAAAACAGAACTGGAACCACACATATTAGAAATATCAATAAAATGTGCAAGCTACTTAATAAGCAAAGTATTTCCAATTTGGTTCACAGAAAAAAAAATCTAGCTGTCTACAATACGTAAGACACTCATGTAGTTGAAAGTGATTGGAGAAAGCTGAATGTAAAAGGTTCACCAAGGACATATTACAGGAACTGAAACCATAAATACACAAACTTAGTTGTCCTTTACCAGACAAAACAAAATGAAAATGAAAATATGACATGATAGAGACCATTTTTATCTATTTATTCATCTTTAAATTTTCCAAATAAAATTATATGTAATATTTATGGTAAGAATATTATGTTTTGAAATATATAGAGATTGTGAAATGGTAAAACTGAACTAGTTAACATGTGCATTATTTCATATCCTTAGTTGTGTGTGTGTTATAAAAACACTTAAAATCTACTCTCCTAGTAATAATCAAATATACATTTTTGTTAACTATGGTCACAGTGTTGTATAACAGAATCTAAAACTTATCCCTCTTCTTTAACTGCTATTTTATACTTTTATTAAAAGCTAAAATTGATAATTCACAAGTTAGATAAATATTCATGCAACAAATAACATAGTATTTACTTTTACAAGGCAGAATGAAATTCAGGGTCTTTAAATATGCCACCATTTACCTGGATAAGATAGAAATAAAACACAGAAGGCATAAACAACATGAATAATAAGTTAGAGCTCATATATATATAATTTTATACTTTCTTAATACAGATTCTATCTTAAGCATGGAATCTGTCTTATCACTGGGAAAAATATAAACTTTTTATAAATTACCCTGAGACAACTAGACAATTTCTTGAATAAAAAATTATAAATTATACAAAACATATATCACATTACCCGGAAGAATACATTCTAAATAGCACCAGGTGCCTAGGTATAAAAAATGAAATATTAAATGTAAAAAATGTAGCTTTAATATATGACTCAAAACATTGTATAACCCACTGAAGAAAATAAGTGTCTATGCAATAATAATGATAGGAATACATAAATAATAAAAAGATGGTATATAGATAGCAGTACAAATACAAGTTGGATGTACGGATGGACAAACAGATGGAATCAATAGGAAAATAGGTAAGAGAGAAGGGAAGGCTCTACTTTATAGGTAATTTCTAGGTAATAAATACAAAAGAAACAATGGAGTAAATCAAATCTTCACTCCACAATAAATAACCTTTTTAGAAGGTATCTTTAGTAAATACTAATTATTGTTTGGGGCTTTAATTGTCTATGTATTGAGGGCAAAAGAGTTATAAGCCTGAGACTATATCACCACAAAGTGTCACCCCACAAGACACTTAAAGAGAAAAATATAACTGCATTGAGAAAGCTGGCAGACGATCCTCTGATGCAGGTTTATTGTGCACTGGTTACCAGCTTGTCTGAGTCAGGTGAGCCAGAACACCTGTGCACAATATTGCACAAGGCCCGTTTATTACTTATAGATAGGCAACCAGGGACAATGGAAGACTAGGATTTATCACAAGCCAACCCCTCAAGGTCCAGAAAAACTGCGTGGGGCAGATGGAGTCTCAGCTGTGCAGTTGTTGCGTGCCCTGCTTACACTGCCTCTGAAGCACTTCAGAAAGCAGCCCATCCTGGGTTTCACACCCTGAGACGGCGTGACACACTGCCCCAAAGCAGCAAAGGACATCCTATTTCTGAAATAAAAGGCAAAAAGTTTGTCTAAGTTTGGGAAACTAAAAAGGCATGATTAATTTATATTTGATTCATGATTGGTTCCTGGTAAATTAGTTTTTTATACCCAGATTCAGCAGAACAACTGATGAAATTGGACTTTTGTACATTACATGATGATAGTCTAATAATCAAGCATATGATTTTGATAATTACACTGTGACTATGTAAGGCGATATGTTACTCATTATAGACCATATTTGGGGAGAGAGAGTGAGAGCGGGAGAAAGAGAGAATGTTCAAGGCAAACAAAGTAATAAACTGGTAATATTTGTGAAACACAGATAAAGGGCATATGGAAAGTTTTCCTTTTGTAACTTTTGCAACAAAATTTTTCCTTTTATAACTTTTATGAAATATAGAAGTATTTCAAAATAAAATTTTAAAAGTGCTATTAAATATTTTTACTTACATTTATTTATTTTTTTGAAGCAGAATGTCATATAGATACGTTAAAGATCAAGAATAAAGGTATACAAAATTCATACTGATCTCAATGTGTTAAAATGATTTTTGAAAGGTAAAACATTAAGAAAATGTGAAATAATTAATTAGAAGGACAATATAAGGGAAATTGAATTGTAATGAGTAAAGGTGTTTGGCGAGTATAAAGGTAAGATTTCGATTGTCATTATTTTCCATATGATAAATCGACATCAGTAAGAGAGCTGCAGCTTAAATGTAGGAAAAATCTGACTCCAGATTTTCTGCTTTATTTCTCGATATATGATTATGCAACATAATATATCCAAGTAATTCATATATTCATGCAGGAAACTCTTAAACTAGAATCAATGTCCATATTGTTGCAGAAAGTGCACAGATTTAGGAGCCAGACAGATCTGCATTTGAATCCCAGTCTTCCAATTTCTATCTTTTTGACAAATGTTAATTCCCTTTTTATAGAAAAGAAAACTGGCTAATTTTGTTGCCCTCTGTGAATTTTAAGATGCGTTTCAAGAACACAGAAGGAATGTAAATCTGCAGTTTTAAGAGGCTAGCTAGTTTCAGTGAGCTAGCTAAGTCTTTGCCAGAACAAGATCCATATTTATCTGCATAAAATTTCCCCCCAGAAGTTCTGCTTCAATGGATGTGAAGGTGGATACAAGATTCTGCATGTTTCACAGTATCCCCAGATACTTTATATGTACATTACATTTTATGAATCACCACTTTGTTAGATAGTTAGCTAGATATCAGCAGGGCAGAGGGCAATCAGGATGACCTGGGCTAGTATGTCAATGGGGCTGATTAAGATCCTGCAGTTCGGCTATTCTGGGAAAGAGGTTAAGGCCTGCGGTCACTAGGACAGGGCCTGGCCCGCTATACAGATTGTCAATAAACTCTCTCTTTCTTGCTAAACTACTACTTGTTTCATTTGATTATTTTTGCAACTACCTTGAGCTACCACACTTCAACAACATTATAAGGAGAAGCTTCAAGTTACTGTGCTCGGCTAAGCTTGCCCTAAAATATTAATCTTCTATGAATTGTTTCTGAAAATTCAGTTTAGATCTATTCAACAAAATGGAAAAATATATAAAGAAAATATTCTTAGGTTCTTTCTTTTTAATAGCAAAGATCACGTTTTAGTGACAAGAAGGGAAGAATCACTAAGTCTGTTCATGTAATAGAAAGGTTTTGCCATAGTAATTGCCACCTACATTTTAAATCTTAACAATAAAACTGGAAAAATTCACAGTTTGATCTGGAAAGAGAAAGGAATTTCAGGTGGCCTATCGTGCAAGGAAAAATAAGTGAAGAAATAGAGAAAATGCATCACATCAACCAAGGTACTCAAAGATACCTAAATACACAAAGAATTACTTTCAACACTATCTTTAATTAGGGAAGTAAAAAAATGAAAACAATGGTGTAGAATTGTAAAGGGGATGAATAAAAATAAATATGTAGACTTGTTATTATATAATGGATATTTCTGGTGAGAACACCAAATAATACATATTTCTTATAGGAATATTTCTACATGTAATTAATTCCCAAATTCTGATCTAAGCAATCATTATCAGGACATGAAGTTTAAATTTAATTCTAAATTTCTTCACTTTGTCTCTTTCTTAGATTGGAAGCTGTTATATCCAAGTGAAAGAATATTGCTTTACAGAATTATAAAACATATACACAACTCTAAAAAATAGCATAAAAATTTTGCCAACTATATTGATAACAATAATCCACCAGTATTATATTTAATAAAAGTGGATAATATGCTGTGCTTCATCCTTATCTAATTGATGTGATGTTCTCACTTCAATCACAATTGGAGTGACATTTTGGGGAAAAGGATGGTAGGTACCCTCTAACCCCACATTTTTGAAATAGATGGCAAGTTTTTAGCTGTCCTGGTAGGAAACTCCAACTCCACTAAATTCTAATCTTCCTTTTTTTCGATTGACTTTGTACAAAGAAACTAATAATGTACGTTTTCTTGATGTAGGTATCTGTCTATTTAGACATTATAGTGGAAATATCCTAACATATGAGGGAAATTATAGAGCATCCAATAAAAGTAATTTTATTTACTTATTTTTAGTTAAAAAGCTACTGATTTTATTTTTGTGGGTAGAGTAAGGTGAACAGAGACCTTTTTGATGAAGTAGACAGAACTAATTTCATGAAAAATTTTTTTAAAATGCATTTGAGAAAATGCATTTGCCAGCTAAAATCATTCTGCAATTATCACAATACTTTTCTAGTACTGCATGAATTTTATTTTTGTTCTTAATTTAGTGGATGTTCCCAAGAAACTTTCTGTACTTTAGTATATGCTATCAAGATTTGGATATAAAACATGTGGTATTCAAGAAACAAATTTGCAGTAACTTGGGGGAAGAATTACTATAACAGCCATATTATTTAGCTTCATGTAAGAGGTTTAATGCTATATTACTATTTTTATTTAAAAATTGGGTCTCTTCTACTGATCTCTATTCCAATTTGAACTTAAACTAACATTCAAATTTAACTTTTAAAAAGTATTCTTTTAGGAGGAGCATAACCTGCTTTCACTGTTTCTGCACTGCTAAATAAATGCCTGTTTCTCATTTTCTCCTCCTTTGACTTTGTAGTCATGCCCTCATTACCATATTCAATTAATTAGTGCACAAAGGTAATATTCTAGTGCTCACAACACATGGAGTTACATTATTGACTCCAAATAAATAGGGCAGGTTCTTAATGCAAGGTGAGCATTCAGAGATCAGAAGGAACAAAGGAAAGCATTTCACACCTTTGTGAAAATACTAACACTAAAAATTAATTGCTTGACCATAGACCTCCTACAAGGACAAATCTGACAAAGGGAAAAGACAGAGAGGTATAAAAGAAAGAATATACTAAAATCAAATATCAAAAAAAGATAATTGCATTCATTTGTGTCTGACCTTGACCTGACCTGAGTGGGATTACAATAAAACTATTTCTTTAGAACCTGGCCATTTTATGTTCTGTGAGAAACTTCAAAAATTATTTTGGCTTTGTAACATTTATGTTTATAAGATTTGTACACCAGCTGCTAAAAGCATTTCAATCTGGTGGAATTCCTTGTACATTCAAAAACTGCTCAATTCTTTCCTGAGTTAATGCAACGTCGAGTTTCAGAAAGTATTTTACATAGCCTTGTTTAAAAAGTATGGCAGATACAAATATGGCTTCAGACTTTAGTCTTATATTTCGTCCTGTCCAGCCAAAAGCATGCACCTTAGAAATAAAGCCCTTCTCAAAGACAATTCCGAAAGCATTGTGTTATGTTTGATCTTTAAATATAGCCAAATTCCACTGCCTGTAACAGAATATACATAATCCCCATAACATCTGCAGCAATAGTATGATCGGTAACAGCTTCAGTTTCAGTCATGCTGACTTTCCTTCTTTTCCTCCTATGATCAACTCTTCCACATCTTTCCTACATTGTTAACAACTTGAAAGAACCTCTCAAACTAGGGTAAAATCATAGTAGTGTACATCCAGGTAATACACGGACTTTGAAAACTTTCCTCCCTATATCCAATTACAAAATCTCTCCTTTCCTCTTTGTACTTTAAAATGGGAAGGAAACTGGGAAGAGGCTGCTAGTATCTTTCCTTGTCCCTGTTGGATTCTGCTTTCCCTTTCAATTCCCCAAGCCTCATCTTTTCTGGCTCCAGGTATGATGTTGCTAACAGATGTTTTCTGCTTCCAAGCCTCTTACTTTTTCACAGGAAAGCCCTCAAGAACAACAGAAAAAACAGTATCACAGAGAATTTACTGTCCAGAGGGAATCACTTAAGCTTGAGGGACTCCTCAGGAAGAAAATTATAGAGTATTTATAGAGGTTTTAGAGGGCATGGATACCTATCTCCCTTCCTTACGATTGCCTTTCCCACTAATTTATACTTTCGAAGTTCTGTCTAACTCTGTTATGTTCATATTTTTCGCAGTATTTTCTACATTTGTTCCTTCTCTGAAATTACATTTCCTAATTTTCTCAGATTTTTCTCAGATTTTGTCTTACAGTATTTTAAAAGCTTTATTATGTAAGCTGGAAAGGATTTTTCCAGCTTTATTGTGGTTATTATTGGCAAATTAACAGTGTATATATTTAAAGTATATAATGTGATACTCGGGCTTTTGTATACATTATAAAATGACTGACAAAATCAAGCTAGGATAAATTCGTCACTTCGTATAGTTACCATCGTGTGTGTGTGTGTGTGTGTGTGTGTGTTTGTGCGTTAAGAACTCTTGAGATCTACTCTTGTAAAAATTCCAAGTAGACAATGCATTGCTAACTATACTCATCACGTCATACACCAGATCTCTAAAACTTATTCACATACATGTGAAAGTTGGTACTCTTTGATCAATATCACCTTAAGCTGCCAGCCCTTGGTAACTGCCATTATATTATTGTCTGTTACCATAAATCCAAATTCAACTTGCTATTATTATTATTATTTTAGATTCCATATATAAATGAGAACATGCAGCATTTATAGTTGATGCCTGGCCTATTTCACTTAGCTTAATGACCTTCAGGTTCATCCACATTGACACAAATGATAAGATTTTTCTTTTATCTTGAACCTGAACATTTCATTATATAGCTAGGTATAGATCTATAGATATATTATATTTTCCTTATCCATTCATCTATTGTAGGAGATTTAAGTGGTTTCCATGTCTTGGCTACTGTAAATAATGCTCCAATGAACATGGCGGTGCAAATATCCTTTCTAGATACTGATTTTCCTGTTTTGAATATGTACCCAAAATTATTTCAACTATATGTCAGTTGTCAGATTTTAAGAAATGTCTTCCTATTAAAATAAAATTAATAAATTACTTTTATCTTGTTGTATCTCAGATAACGCATTCTACTAAGGTATAAATTCTCTTACCTAAACCAAGTTTGGAGGATGTTCCTGCTCATCGCAAATCAAACTATTTGCCACAGAACGGAAAATTCATTTAAATTTTAATTTTTCACTTGATGTGCCTACCTTTATGTAAATATTCAACATTATTTATGTTTACAACCATATTTAGAAACTTAGAAATTGCATCTCATTAAGAACATATTGGCAATGCCCCCAAAGCTAGAATACATAAACTTCTGCTTATATAGAAGCTTGTTTGTACGCGGCACCTGTGACTCAGTGTGTAGGGTGCTGTCTCCATGTAATGAGGGTGGCAGGTTCGAACCCTGCCCGGCCAAAATGCAACAAAAAAATAGCTGGGCATTGTGGTGGGCACCTGTAGTCCCCGCTACTCGGGAGGCTGAGGCAAGTGAATCACAAGCCCAAGAGCTGGAAGTTGCTGTGAGCTGTGACACCAGGCTACTCTACTGAGGGTGACAAAATGAGACTGTCTCTAAAAAAATAAATAAATAAAAGAAGAAGCTAGTTTGGTTGTTTCAGAGGAAATTCTAGAAGTGATCTATTTTAAATGATAAAAGCTTATTTCAATTTATAATTAATATATCCACATTTTATTAGATCCAAGTCTTTGAAGAAAAGATTTATTTCAGTCAATTTTAAATGAACCTGGGTGTTTTTCAAATGTTAATAAAATAGGCTTTGACTATTTTTTTATAATCAGGTTCTCTTAACACATATTGGCAGGTTTTTTTTCTTACATATAATAGAATTTTCATGCTTATTAACTTTATGGGAGCTGGTATGGAATAATTAAGAATGCTTAGTGATGCATAGCAAAACATTTTTTTTATAGAGAATATTTTGTGAAGTTTATATAATTTTCGATGTTTACAGAGGATGTCTCCACTATCTCAGAGAGGGTGAGGCACTCATTAGTGGTGCACTATCTAGAGTTGACAAACATGGATTGAATGAAAATTGTACACGTACAGAAGAATATTGTAGCATCTCTGAACATTTTGCATAAAATTTCACTGTGAATGCGTAAAAACAAAATAAGACAAAAAGCGAAAAGAGAACGAGAGGCTGTAAAATTGGCATGATTTAGATACAGATTTAGGTATGACTCATTATTTGATTACTGTAAAAGTGTAATGCTTCCCAAACATGTTGTATTAAAAATATAACTTTATTTGAAAACAGCCTATGGCATAAAAAAGGTTCCTCTGTATTCAAATTAGAGTAAAATAAAGTATTTCATGGGTGGAATAATTCCTATATCGGGGGAGATTCTGTTTTAGACAACTTGAAAGTGATAATTCTATGAGTTTTAAATAGACATTCAAATGTCAAAAAATGGCAATGACTATTTTAATTATTCAAGAATTAAAAACCAGGCTCTGCGCCTATTGCTCAACGGGCTAAGGCGCCAGCCACGTACACCTAAGCTGGCGGGTTCGAATCCAGCCCCTGGGCCCGCCAAACAACAATGACAACTACAACCAAAAACTAGCCGGGCCTTGTGGCAGGTACCTGTGGTCCCAACTACGTGGGAGGCTGAGGCAAGAGAATCGCTTAAGCCCAGGAGTTGGAGGTTGCTGTGAGTTGTGATGCCATAGCATTCTACCCAGTGCAATAG
>CAUYON010081654.1:0-21846 GCA_963573935.1 Arctocebus calabarensis
GGAACATATTCTTCTTAGCAAAGTATCTCAAGAATGGAAGAAAAAGTATCCAATGTACTCAGCCCTAATATGAAGCTAATTTATAGCTTTCATATGAAGGCTAAAACCCAATTATAGCACAGGAATACAGGGAAAGGGGAATGGGAGCGAAGGGGAGGGGAAGGGTGGGTAGAGGGAGGGCTATTAGTGGGAACACACCTACGGTGCATCTTAGCAGGGTACTGGTGAAACTTATTAAAGGTAGAGTATCAATGTCTTTATATAGTGATCAAGAAAATGCCATGAAGGCTATCTGTAACAGTATGATCAAAATATTTCCGAATGTATATGAATTGTGCCCTATGATTGCACCAATGTACATAATTATGATTCAATAAAATTATTAAAAAAAAAACTTCTCAAACAGAAAGTCATACATAGAAACAAATTAAATTCTAAAATTCAGCATTTGACAAATTAAGGTGACAGAATTTTTTTAGGTAATTTATTAAAATCCCCAAAGGATTAATGGTTCTTGATATGTGATTTAAGGCATTCTGGATTTCTAAAACTATAACTGTGTCTTCACTAATAATTTTGCCTTCCAGCTTTGCATAGATGTTTTTGCAAAGAACTCTCATATGTTTTTATAGAAAGGAGCACTGTCCTCATCAAGAAACACGGCTCAGCCATTGACCTCACCTATGCTTTTAGATAAATCATCAAATTTCTATAGAATTAATTAATCTCTCTGATAAATCAAAGTTTGGAGAATTCCATGTAAAGATGGCACACGTATCTAGCTAATGACACATAATTTTCCTTCTAACATTATTCTATTAAAACACTAAACAAAACACACACGGATATAAAATTGCTATTAGTCATTTTTATGTAAAACAAATTTTATGCTTTGTAAGATGATGGTATTCTACTAGATGATTTCCAGAATCTTTCCATATCCACGATGCCAAAAGAAACAAAATGCAACAAAAACCTGTTGGTGATAAAAATCTCAATGTTTAGGAAATAAACAGTTGTCCATTAGACTGGTGTGCAATCAAGAAGTTAATTGGATGTCTTACATCCTTTAAGACTTTTTGAGAAGTGTGACATTTTCCACTAAAAATATACAACATTTCTTGAAAGTTAAAACATCACTGAATGTAAGAGACACTATTATCTTTATGTACCATGAATAAAAAAATCTCCAGTTAAAAGAATATCATGATATCGACCAAAGATGTGTCACTTTTTCAGACATGTTAAAATGTGGGGGGGAAATGTACTCCTTAGAACAGTTAATATACATAACTGGAGAAAGAAAAACTGGAACAATTTTCTTTGAACTCTGTAACATCTCTCATAACACATGTTTTGCAAAAGCATCTTTCTCAAGGAGCCACTGCAATATCCTTAAAAGCAGTCCTTTAAATAAGAAGGTCAAATATTCCTTTGTATCAACCTTAAAACATTTGTGTTGATCTGAAATTTCCAGATCCCTTCATTTAGAAAGCAAAACAACCTAAAACTATTCTCTTCAAAATACAACAATGTCTAATTTTTAAAGATTCTGAACATTAATGGCTCCTGTTGAGCTAAGTAAAACTGTACATGAAATAACAACTATTATAGTAACAGTAACATCATTGACTTTATACTTGCACTTAGCACTCAGAAAATTCTGAGAATGTCAGCACTCAGGAATTGAAACTGTCATCTCTGTTGGATCAAGAATCTTATAGTTAGGTACCATGATGTCTTAAGACCTCTCTTTCAAAGTAAAGAACCAATTAAACTTTCTTTAAGGCTGCATATGAATGTATATGAAGCACATTGTGCCCTATGATTGCACCAATGTACACAATTATGATTCAATAAAATTATAAAAAAAAAAGAACCAATTAAACGGCTGTAGATTAACAAATATTTACGTGGCTGAAATTTTTCTTAGTCTAATTTCTTTTCAAAATTTAAATCATACATTATGTAAAGATGAAAAACATCCAGACCTTCGCAAAACAATTGAATTAAATAATATGCAAAATCCCTACCAAGAACTGTGAGGGCCTCCCTGTTTTGGCCACTGTGGGGTGCGCTGAGGGGGGCACTCTCCTGGGGCTCTCACTGCTTCTCTTGCTCACTCTTAGCCACACTGACCATCTTTCTAACGTTATCAAGTATCGATGAGCAAGGGTAAAAGTTTCCATTTTCAATCTTCTGAATGCTAAGTGGGTACAAAATCAATGAGTCTCAGCTCTTCCTATTTCTTGCATCAGGAACACTTCCTCCTCGAACCTTGACATCACTTGTTTTAACTTTACTTTAAAATTAATATATTCATAATTGGTTCAATGACTCTCCTTCCAACAAGCTTTCATTGAGCACCATGGTTAGCTTCTTCTCACTCTCAGGACCTCCCAATTCTGTCAGCAATTTTATTTGCCTCATGTAGCTTTACCATTTTCTGAAATTGTATTATTGTCATTGTGTCTTACGAATGACAGGTGCTTTTTATTTTTCCCAGTTGGTATCTGTCACTCATTCCTCTTTCTGTGGTGATTAGAATTGTGTGTCACTTCACTAATGGGTGATAGTTCAACATGGTTAGATCACTGAAGAAGAAGAACCAAAATGATGAGGCTAAAAAATTTGCAGTTTATTGTCAGAAAAGGGTACAACATATTAGAGAATGGAAGTCAGTCTATGCATCTTACTCAAAGGCCATCTCACAGCAAGGTGACTGGAAAGGCTAAATGGGAGTTCCAATCGTCTTCCTTCTGTAAGGGTCACGTGAACACAGTTCTTCATCTCACAACAGGAACCTTTGAAGTGTGTGTAAAATACTGCACAACCAGTGAGCTCAAAATGGAATCTGTAGTGTGGTTTTCTATAACCTACTGGGTACTTAGGCATATTCTTACTATCTAGCCATCAATCTCACTGTTATCAATAAGCAGTGCTGATGGGCTAGTACAAACTGCCTTGAAACTACTGGGATTTGTGTAGTAATAAGTAATCATAAGAATTCATGTAGATTCTTATAAGCAAGACTACTATCAGTATAGTTTGTTCTATACCTAGGGATTAGAATCATGCAGGTACATTTCTAACTTCTGTCAATTAGTTCAGACTAATTCCAGACCTGTTGAAATTAACCTCCCCAGCAGAGGCAAATAGTAGAAATAGTGTGTGTGTGTGTGTGTGAAATGTATGAATAAATATTTCTAGCTTTTTCTCAAAAATTTGATGTTAAATTGCTATCTAAATTATCTCCACATTGAAAATAATCCTGGCCATATGCTATTCTGGTGGCAGAAATAACTGTCCACTAAACTTATGCTTCCCTTACTACGGTACAGTGTCTCAAACAGTTTGGACTGCTTAAACAAAATAACATCAAGCGGGTGTTAATAAACAGCAGTAAATTATTTTTCACAGTTAGGGAGGCTGGAAGACCAAGATTAGGGTACCTGCAAATTTGGAGTCTGATAAAGGCCTGTTTTCTGGTTTCTAGATGGCACCTCCCTGCTGTGTCCTCACAGTATGGAAGGGGAAGGTGGTTCTCCAGGGCCTCTGCTGTAAAGATATGCATGCCCCCACCCAGAGCTCTACCCTCATGATCGATTCACTTCCTAAAGGCCTCACCTCTGAATTCTCATCAATTTGGGATTAAGTTTCCATATATGAATTTGAGAGGACACAAGTACTTAGACTCTTACATACAGAGTAGTTTTGGGGACTGTATCCTACCTAGGGGCACATTTTCCAATGCTCACCAAAGTAATGTGAAAGAAAGTGAATTATGTTGTGTCTGTGCTGACACAATTACGAAGCAGCATAACTTCCCATCCTGTTGCCTTCCACTTTTGCTGTTCAGGTTGAGATTTCCCTGAGGCCCAAGGGTAAAGTCAAAGCATAAGGTGGACACTGCAGTGAGCAGGGATGCCCGCACTTTGCCATTATGTTTGTGAGAAAAAGACTTCTGTCGGGCTAAATCACTAAAAGGTTGTGGATATTGTTTATGGCAGCTGGTGTTTCTTTAGACAATACTATTCCTACTGCAAAAGACAATTACATGTATAAGAAACTACTCAGTTACTCTCTGATGATTACACTTCATTTTATATATTTGCAGAAAAATGGCACAAAGCACATTACTTTTTCATTTAAAAGCTAATATTTAAATTTCATTTCAGTAACCTATTTTTATATAATTTGTTGGGTACAGTTCAAATATGTTTATATTGACATAATTTATTTTATTTAAATGGTACCATATTGTTTTATGATTATTACTTTCCTGTGCATATGTGCTACATTTGATGTCTTCATGATATTTTATAAAATAAGCTAGATGAATACACAGTCTCATATTTATATATTACATATGTTTTGTATTTTGCCTAACTACAGAACATTAAAAAATGAATTTTGTAACTTTTCCCAGGCACATTATCACATTGGATGTTCCCCCATCCTACTTATATTTACTTTATGTGACATGGAGTTTGGAATGTGTTAATAATCCATATTATTTATATATACTCCAGCACAATATTAAGTCTTACACGAGTTTCATAAAATTTTCTATTTATGTGTACAGAGTTTCTTGTTACATGTATATTATTACTGCCTGCTTTAGCCATATTTGAATTAGCTATCCATTTTATGAAACAATTATTACTTAATTGTGTATAAACCAGTAAATCTAGACAACCCTGTAATCATAATCATATGTGTATTTTATTAGAAATAAATATCATTGCTAGATGCTCAGTAAAGTTACTTTCTTGTTACAGTACTTTTTGTGTGTAATGTACCCAGCATATAAACCTTACTTTTAAAAGTTCAGTACCATGGATTATTCATCTCCAAAATAATTTTTTAGTATTAGATGACTATTTAAAATTATTTAAATAAGTGCTATAATCTTAATAAACCCTTTTCTGCCTCTAGCTCTGCATTTTCTTTCTAAAATTAATATGACAATTTAATGCATATAATGTAGTCACTTGGATAAAGCTATTTAATATTTTATCAAAAAGGAATATAAGTGTGCATAAGTATTTGAGATACCCCAAACTAGTGTTTTAATAGACCAAAATGCTACACCTTTAAGACCCATTCCTTGTTATTACTTTTAAAATGTTTTCCTCTTTTATTCATTTTATTCATATCTGCCCCTGCCCTTCTCCAAAGGTGTTCAATAATGAGATTCTGATAGAGGTGGTAACAAAATAATTTCTGCTGAAGAATAGCAATCAAATTTTTTATACATGGATTCTAGTTTCAAAAATTACCCATCAAATAAAATTGCTGTGCTCATAAATCGAGCCATTACCAAATTTTGAATGACAATGCATCAATCATATGAAACACTAGTGTTTTGTTTTGTTTTGTATCATTTTACTTTTGCATCAGAGCACCCGATAAATTGACTCTTATCTCCAAGATCTTTTTCTCTTTCAATAGCAGTGAATTTAGATATAGATGGATTTCTGTTTGGTATAAATTTTGACCAGGTGTAGTGGAATTCCCTTTGTGAACAAAAATAAAAAATATAATTAAAACATACGGCTATGTAATATCTCTCTAAATCACAAAATTTCATTGCAAAAAAAAGTAAAATTAAGGATGCTGAAGGCAGATTGGAGACTCACTGATCATTATAAAAATAAAACTTTATATTTATATTTGAATTAAGTCCTTTAGTAAACAACTGAAGAGACAAAACTTCTGAAGTTATTGTTCTTATTTTTTCAATTAAAGAAAGGGTTTACCTTTACCTTCAGAGTTGATAGAATAAACTCAAGATAAATATCTCTCAGAAAAATGTTAAACAATATGATTACCCAAATTAGCATTGCTCCAAAAATAGATCAGAGCACAACTTTTCCCCCTGTACTGAAGGTGGTCTTAATTTAGCTATGCGTTTAGAGTTTTCTAATTGATAATTCATTTATTTACTTATATTGTTATTTGAGGGTATACTACACAGTAAGAAAAATTCTTTACTGAGTATAAAAATTATAGTATCAACAATTAAACACCAATCACACTCCTGGTCTATACCAACCATAGGTTTACAATGTCAGCAGCCAAATTGGGATAATTCCATTTTTTGAGTCCAAAGGCATTGTAGTCTAAGGGATGTGAAGTGAATTAAAGCAGTAGTCTTAGGATGAGTGAACTTGGACTCCAAATTGGAATTCCAAGAATTCTTTAACTAAACCAGTGGAATTGAAAAATATTGAAATTGAAAAGTTACTAAGGGAAAGTTCTCATTATTCATACTTTTGAACATACTCAGCTATCTCCCTCTGCTCTAGCTGTAATATGGTTCAAATTCCTAGGAGACATCAACAAACAATTCTAAAAAAAAAATAGTAATTAAAGAAAGTAATGAGAAAAAGCTACATTTTATGAATTCAATAAAAATAACAAGACATGATATCCTTTTTCCCAATGACTGCCGCTATTAAAACAATGTATTAAGATAGGCAAAGTTGTCTATCCCTAAATAAAAATGAAGTATAAACAAAGAGGAACAAAATGCTAGCATTAGAATTTCCAAAATATATTCCTAAGCCTACAACTTTAAAACTTTCCATGAGAAAAATTAGAATTTGATTAGTTTGTCATTTAAATGTGAAGATGTGTGAGAAAGACTTTAAAAGTCATAGAGATCAAAATAAATGTAAAATGTTATTAATATTCCTACAAATAATGTTTTTCTAATGCCTTTCTTTTACTAAATCATTATGAAGGTCATGTCATATAACAGGATTAATATCAAAAATTTTCTTTCTTAAATACTGTTATTTAACCTTTTAATATTATTATGTTACATTTTTAACTTATGTATTTTTTGAGAAAAATGTCAAAAATGTAGATGAACAGAAAGAAAAAATTGAAGTTTTTTATAATTTTCAGTTAATACTATAATATAAGGACATATGTAAGTATATTTATTCATTCATTATAATAATAAAATATTGAAACAACATAAAGTTGAATGTTTTTCACTTCAATAATTAGTAGCTATAAGACTACATTTTTAGCTAATAACTCATTTATTGTCCACCAATAACTATTTACTATGAGATTTACTCTGAAACAAAGAAAAACATGATATGATTGTAAAGAAACAGTGAGATTCAGAAGACAAAAATTCCAATTTACTTAGTGGCCAGCCATAGAATTCTGCTCCACCTAATTAGACTGTTGAAGTCACTGTTATCTGATTTATTTGTCCATTCAACTAAATGATTCTCAAATAATCTCTTTCGACTGTCAGTCTTTGGCAAGTAAGTCAAGCTAGATGATTTCTAAGGTCCTCTCACAGTGGATAGTAATGTTAGATTCTCACATTAGTCTTCCCCAACTCTCTAATTCCCTAGTTAATACCACCCATAGGAAGCTCTGGGCCATCAATGCATTTATTTCCAGATCCACACTCCTGACAAAGTTTGCATGTGTTTTATAAAAGGTCACTTCTGAAACCAAATTTAACATGTGCTAATGGATTGCTATAATATATCCACAGTAATATCCAATATCTTCACAGTAATATTTTTCCCTTTATCAGTTGCTTCAAATTGCTTTAGTTATTTTCATGGTAGTCAAAGTAATTCAAATTCATAGAATGTGGCTTTTTTTTTAAATGGTAGCATATGGTAATTCTATAAAACCCTTTACACTGATGACTTTTCTACATATTTAGTGAAAAGTACATGCTCAGTCCCAAGATATGGAATGGACAGGAAGTGTCTGAATAACAGTAGTGCAGAGTTCAGAGCCAGTTCATTACAGACTACGCTTTGTTTATGTGAATCAAAGCAAAGATTGCTATGTTTGTAAGTGTTAACAAAGTAGCAAATGCAAATTAGGATTTTTAAAGTTATTTATCTAACATCTTTTAATCTAAGTACAGTGTGGTATCAAAATTTTATAAGTTTAATTGTCATTACACTATAAACCATAAAGCAACTAATAATTGTTTTCTTTTACATTACAGCAGCAAATCAACTAAAAATCAACATGTTGTGCAAAATGTCAAGGACATTGAATGAATCATGTCATCTACACACTACTTTTCTGAGGAGTAGTGTATAGTCCCAAAGAACCCTCACACTTTCTGCATACAGACTATAAAATACTTGATGATTAGAAACAAAATCCATGATGGTTAAAGTTCTAGGGCCAGGAGGCTGAAGAGACCCTTAACTCATTTACTTCAATGTTCCAAGTGGGTGATACTGGAAGCATTATTTAATGTACTTTTAAATAAATTATACATGTTTTATAAAAGCATTTTTATTACTATTTTCCTCCTTGAAAACAAACCAATAAAAAATTTGAATTAAAAATAATGAAAATTGTTCTTATTTTTCTGTTAATCAACCTCTTTCCTTCTTCATTTAGAAGTTAAATGTATTTTTCTCCTTGCATGACTGATGACTCTGCCTTGAGGACTTGTCTTCCTCCTTCAACTTTCATAATTATCCCTATACACTTTGTAACTATAGCTACAAAAAAAAAAAATGGTGAACTGGATCTGGCACTTAAAGATACAATGTTGTCCAGATATAGTAGTGGCATCTTCTGGCCTTTTTCTTCCAAAGCCAAAAAGGCTCATCTAATGGCCTTTTTCTTCCAAAGCTGTGCTGTATATGCGGATAGTTTTCAATAATTCTTCATCAGAATTGTGTGGTGTGTGGTTCTCTTTATTTGGGCTTTATTCTCTTCCTCCTTTCTGCTCTCACACAATTTTTGAGTGCATCACTCTGAAGCTGCCTATTATTCTACCTTCTATAGACATTAAAGGCCAAAGCTGTTTTATGCTAAAACAGATAAGCCTTCTAGAGTTAAGTCTGCTGCTTTTCATTTATTTTTTTGTTTTTTTTTATTGTTGGGGATTCATTGAGGGTACAAGAAACCAAGTTATACTGATTGCATTTGTTAGGTAAATTCCCTCTTATAATTGTGTTTTGCCCCCAAAAGGTGTGAGGGGGTGGGGGTCTTGGTGTGTACCACACCTTTTCATTTATTTTTGTGCATTTTAAAAAACTATGCTTTTCCATAAACTGTGTACCTCAGCAGCTAATACCTGAGTTTTATACCAACTGAGGTTTTCTTAAATAAATTGACTAAAATCTTACTTTGTTCTTACTTTCATTTTGTAGGGTTTTTTTTAAATTTCAGATTATTGTGAGGGTACAAGCAATTAGGTTACAATGTTTGCATTGTTAGGTAGAGTTCCTGTTGTAGTGTGTTTTACACACAGAGGGTGTGCTATATCATTTCATAGGTTTTTAATGCCCTTTTAGTACATTTATATGCTGTCTAATGTATTTTATATATTTGAAAATCAGTTATCTAAAATTTTAATTTTAATCATCTATACTTATTTTTGTCTAAAAGATTTTCTAACAAACCTAAATTCTCTATATTGCATTTAAGATATTTCATTACTGTTCTTCTAGAGATGAAAATTTCAGGTTAGTGAAATTAGTTATCCAAATTAGTGTATTTTTTGATTCACCCTCAACTCATTATTTTCTTTGAATAAAGATTTTTTTCTGCCTATTTTCACTTTATACGTGATTTTTAAAATGCATTTAATAGACTGATTTTTGTCTGTATTCATAATATTTTGTGTTCGAAAGTATATTTGATATTCAGATTATAGTAATATTATTTCACTACTATAGATTCATATATCTAGCAAACCAATTTTGATATAATAAGAAATTTAGTCTTCGTTCCCAGTTCCTGGTAAGTAGTTTCTAAGTCCTTGACATTTCCCAGATGACAGAAGTATCTTCGCTATTCATAGTGGGCCTTGATAATTTATAGGAAAGGGCTGATTCAGTATGGAGGTTGGCCATGACCAAAAGATCAACTTATGATTAAAGCGTTGGAGTTTTAAGACAGCCTTACCTCTGGGACCAGAGGGTGACTGGAAATTGAATTCAATCATGCTGCCAATAAGTCAATAAATTATTCATATGTAATGAAACCCAACAAAAACTCTGAATATCCGGGATTAGGTGGGTTTCTCTGGTGGCAATCTTCTGCCTACTGACCCATATCAATGCTCCAAAAAAAAAAATAATGTGTCCTAATCCACACGAAGTAGACTTGGCAGCTTCATGTTTAGAACCCTCCCAGACCTTATCCCATGCATTTCATCTTTTGACAGATACTGATTTGTATTCTTAGACTATAATGAAACTTTAATTATAAATATCGTATCTTCTTTCTGAATTATGAAACCTGAAGGGGTCATGGGAACCCCAGGATTTATAGCCAGTTGGCCAGAGGTACAAGTGCACAGGGAATCCCCAGGCTTGTTTTTGGTGTATTGAGTGAGGGCAGTCACGTGGAGAACAGTGATCTTAACCCATGAAATTTAACCTAATTTTGCTGGTGTCAGAAATTGTTGCTCCAATTAGATGTACACTTGCAAATGCTCACCAATTAATCCCATACATTCTGAACAAGTATTTCACATGTATTATTTATACCAAAGATTTTCAACATCAGGATTATTGACATTTTAATTATTTCTTTTTTGGAGGCCTATCCTGGGCATTGTAGAGAGGCTGCTAAATGGTGAACATCTTGAGAATCCCTGATTTACAAATAAATTCCTTAAGAGCAGGAACATGGAACTTTATACACAGGAATAATTTGGTATTTAACATTGTAGGAGTCAAACAATTAATAAATATATATAATACCTATGCTCATTTCATATAAGTATATATTTTCAATTAAATTTCTAAATTTCTAATTCTGTCATTGTCATTGTAGCCTTTTTTCCAATGGCATAACATCTCCACCATACCTAAAGTTTCGGTAGTATCTTACACAGGTCAATTATGCAATAAATATTTTATACTGCTACTCTTTTCACTAAAGTTTGTACTGAAATACTTTTTAGGTATTTCTAAAAACATCTTCTGTATGTCAGTTCCATAGGGGGAAAAAAGCATGATAAACGACATCATAATTCATGCATGTATGCAGTCTCTGATCTAATGATGGCAGTTATTACTCTTTCGATGCCAAAGACACCATGTATTCTATTGTTGCCAGACTTAATAAGCATGTACCTAACTACACATTATCAAAGAAATAAAACTATTGAAGTGTATTTCAAGATGCATGTGAATTCTATTATTTATTTAATATCATCTATTTAAATCCTAAGAGGATCGAACAGTTCAAAATTTATTAATTATCGGATTTTTTAAATTTTAAATGACTTCTCCTTGATTAATATCAATTAAATAAATATTTCCTGATGATGTAGACATATTAAAAAGGAAGTCAAAGTAGCTTAATGTAAATACTATAACACTAAAAATTAGAGAAGTTACATATAAGTGAAGAGGAGATGATTTTAAAGGCTTTTAAGAGAAACCAAATAAAGTATCAGAGCAAAGAAAGAAGGGAAGACGGCCAACTGGACAGTAGTGCTGAATTCTACAAATAATAAGGAATCCAAACATCTTTATCTAGTGGCAGAAAAAATTAACAAAAATGACACTCTTACAACATGCTCAATGGAACTGAGCTGCTAACTAAATTGATGGTAGATCGCAGTTGCCAGGTTTCTCATAGTTGAAGTCAGATTTACAGATAGGGGAGAAGACGAGAACAACCCAATCACTAATGGAATAGAGTTGGAGACATCACATTGAGCTTGTTTTTGATATTATGTGGTTAATGGACAGGTGCATTTATAGATAGGAGGATAGACAGACAGAGAGAGAGAGAGAGACAGACAGACAGACAGACACAAACATACATTTTCTTGGTGTCGGCCAGGGGGGGCTAATAACAACCATAACCCAGTAGCAACAAGCACACCTAGCACCTGGATATTGATTTCTCATAGCCTTCTCCAACAAAAGGAAAAATGGTTGATTCTAAGACTGTGGCAGAAATATATAAGATGGGCCTGGAACATCTTGTACCAATGAAGTAAGGAAATGCTTACAAAATAAAACAAAAAACTCACACAATAATGGGCATCCAGAGGGAAGTAGGAGTTCCTGTGAGAGAATCGAAGAGCTCCCACTAGCCAAAACTGGAATAAAAAAATAAATTGTATTAGATTATAACCCAAAATAAAATAAAAATTCTGGAGTCCATTCTGATATAAATAAAGTGTTAAATGAATAAGTAAACCAGAGACAAGAAACATATCTTTCATGCTGAAAATTAAATATAATTCTTGTGGAAACTTCCTATTAAAGGAAGAGACACAAAGTCCTCACTCCTTAAAGTATCACTGTCCACATTCCAGTTTATCCCCCCAAAATATTACTTCACACTAGACACTAACATATGACATATATTGTCCAGAGTCAACATTTCTAAAACTTGTCCTGTTCATAATGGTGTAAAGATAATAGTTTTGTGGTTCATGTGGACCTAACAAAGCACTGTATTAATATAATGACATTTAAACTTTCTAATAATTCAACATAATAGTATTTACTATTTTGCAAAAAAGTAATTAAAGTTTTTAAGTTCTCAATATATTTGACCTACCCATGATTCTGAAATAGTTATTCTGATTACATATTCAGTACTTTTCCTACCATATCTCTAAAATCTGTACCTTGATAAAATTGACCTCCAGTATACGTAGGTCATAGAATTTATAAGCGTTAAAGTAGAGCATCAACCGTTAAAGTTTCAGAGAAACAAATTTCCAAGACTAAATGAACATTTTAAATATACACTCCTCAATACAAACAAGCTCAAATTGAGTAATAATCATGCATACATATTCAGCACATATTATTTTTCTTAAATATACATAGGGATAGTCAGAGATACACATATACGCTTGCATGTAAATACATATATAAAGCCTTAATTGTCACACAATTCATTGTTTGAATTTTATAGACAATTTTCAGATTTTTAACTGCCTTAAATGTTCTAATTTCATATTTTTAATTTTAAGTTTTAATTATAATGGGTACAAAATCTTACATATTCTTACAGGGTACATGTGATGTTTTGATACAGGAATATAATAACTATTAATCAAATCAGGGTAATTGGGGTATTTATTACTTCAGACATTTATAATTTCTTAGGAACATTACAATTCTACTCTTTTAGTTTAAAAATATATAGCCTAATTTTTTATTATAGTCACCTTTTGATGCTGTCAAATATTGTTCATTCTATCTAACTATATTTTTTGCACCCATTAACCATCCCCACTTTATCCACCTTCTCTGCTGCCCTTCCCAGCTTTTGGTAACCATCACTCTACTCTCTGCCTCCAGGAGATCAATATTTTTAATATTTAGCTTCTACATTAAAAGTGAGAAAATGTGAGATTTGTCTTTCCGTTCTTGGCTTATTCCAGTTAACATAATGTTCTCCAGTTATTATGCATTATATTAAAAGATTTCCATGTGTCATTTATTTTTATCTCAAAACGTGATGTCCCTCCATTCTGTAGAAGACAGATCAGCTTCTCTACAGAAGCTCTTTGCCTGCAGACACACATCCATTCAAATTTTAGCCCAATATTCTCTCTCTATAGGGGAATAAGGAATATTTGTAAAAGAGTATGCATAGATCATGTTAGTAGCCAGAAAAACAAACATTAGAGTTAATAATTTTTAAAGTCTAATAACCTATAATTTTTTAGTCTACTTTACTGATTTTTACTAAAATGACTTTAAGTCTTCAAAAGTACTATTTCACTGTAAATTATTTTAGGTTGAACTAAGTTTACCAATCTTCGCATATTCTAGGTTAACAACAGGAAATAAAGCAGATTTGTTTTTTCTTGCTTAGTGCTCAAATTTAAAAAATGAAAAAGAAGAAGAAAGGAAAAGAATGGGCAACTAATGGCAGGCGTATCCATTTATATCCAGATATTTAACACACATATTCCTCAAACAGTTTTTTGTAAGCAAAATAACTGACAGCAAAAATGTATTATTTCTATTTAATAGTAACTGGTATGCATTATTCACAATGCAAAATTTAATGTGGTAAAAATACTTAAATACATCTTCAAATTGCGTTGTATATTTATTCAGGAAGATCACGTCAAAGACTCTTGTTTTATTTTCTTTTTTCTTTCTTTTTGAGACAGTGAAGAGCCTTGGCATCAAGGCCTTGATGGCACTACTAGCTACAACATCCTGACTTGTCTTCCAGAATTTTCTTTTTATTTATACTGTATTCTCTTTATGATTTTTTTATGGAAGGAAAAAATCGTCACAGTAGAAAAGATTAGAAATCTAACTTTTATTTCTTCCACAGAGTCTGCTGAGAACATGAAAGGCCAGTATCTTTCTCACTGATTGAACAAAAGCAGGGAAATTTTTCAAGGTCTAATTTTTTTCTTTCCCCCAAGTCTTTCAATCTTCTGTCAATGCTTTGACAAGCTTCAGGTTTAGAGCAATTGTTCCCCAAGTCACCCTTTTCCAAGTGGAGTGATGTAGAATGTAGGAGGCCCTCTCTAAAAGAGAAATATTGGCTATAATTCACTCTGTTCTTGACCTACCTTAAAAAAAGATATGTTCCAGTAAGCTTATTGGTAAGAAATACAAAGAGCTGACAACTAGAAACCAAAATCAAGAAAAAAATTTAGAGATTCAAATACATACACCACATTTTTCTCCACACTCCTAGATTCCCTTCCATCCAAATGATTATAATGCTGGAATATCACTCAGTGGAATGTGTTGGTTGGGTCCTTGACATGCTCCAAAGAGCAAGACTAACAGATAAAGAGAGTTTGAAGCAGAATAAAGCAAACAGCAATAGCCTAATTTTCTTTTCCATTTGCCCCAGGCTGCATTAGGTTCAACATTCACTCAAAATAAACTAACAGTAAAATGTTGAACACAACATCCATGCATTCAAGTGTTTTAATATGAACTCAGTGCCTGACTTTACTCTTATTGCTTGGTAAACCAATAACACAAGTTGCAGAATTCTGCCCTTTCTCAATTGTGCCTTGTCATTTTATTGGGGGGGGGGGACTAAGAGCTGTTTGAAAAGCACAAACATCCTTTTTCTTATTATTTTTATTTTTTAAGTATGCTCATGACAAATTATGAAAGGCCATGACATTCTCAGTTAGAGCATTTAATTTATTTAAAATATTAATGTTATAATTTGTGTGATAACAATGAAAGAGTAATGAAAAAAGATATTTGATTACATAGAAGGGAAAACATAAATGCCCCTCTCAGAGGTAAGGATACTGGCAGGGCTGAAGAGCTCCCCAGACAAGGCACTGGGCTGGAGTCCAGGCTGAGAGAGAGAGCATCCCCAGGCACCAGCCCTCGGGACAGTCTCCTTTTAGGTACTGCCTGTGATCACAGAGGAAAGATGAAAACTCATGGAAGGAGGCTGAGAGGTGCCTTTACACCTCTGCACACCACCTACAAGGAAAGGGAGATGAAAAGCAGCAGAAAAGTAAGGCTCAGACCTGGTGCCAGGACATACGTCCTCTCTCAGAGAACCCAAGCATTAGTAATTCTTCAAACACATAACCTCGTAGTAGAATGCTGAGTTTCTGGCTGACGGTAACGCAGAAGCCCCCCTCCCTCTTACTCTCCACTGCAGGAGCTTTCAAAATCATCTTCTTGAGGAAATCAAACCAAGATCTTTGTCACCAACCCCATGGGTTTAGTGTATTGCCTGGAAATGTCAAATGAGTGCCAATCCATAGCCTGTCACGCAAAACGCACATAAGGATGAAAAAGTGGAGTTAAAATAGCATTATTTCTCTAGGACGATCCAGTGCTCTGAACTCTCTCTCTATTTCCAAACTCTCTCTGTCTCACAAACTATTTCTGGGCCTTCTATCTCTGTGAAACACCTAAACACTAATTATACTTTTATTCTGTTAAGTAATTCCAGATAATCTCCCAGCCTGAGGTATGTTTCTGACAATCCCAACTGATTCTGGGTGTAATCCAAATAATCCCTGTGGTGGTAGTGAATATTTATTGATTTCTCTTTTGTTTGTTTGTTGTTGTTTTTTTATAAAATGTGATTGGTTCTTTGTAGTCATAGTAATTGTCACCACAATCTTTCAAGATAAGCCTTTTTTTATAAGAGAAATGAGCCACACCATTCTTGAGTGTGTGTGTTTTATTTGCATTATACACTTAAAAGAGTGAAAGACCCTCACATTTCCCCTTACTCCATCACTTAACCTATTCAATATATAAAAGTGCCCCAAAAATGCATAGACATTTTAAGAAAGGAAAAGCCTATTAAATTTTTAATACCCAAGTCACTTTTGACTTTTGCAATTACAAGAAGTGCTCAAGGAGACTTGTATTCATCTTTTGTTATTTATATATGTTTAATATTATGATTTTAATACATCCTTTTTCCGTTCTTAAACTGTGTATCCATTTTTTGGCACTTCTGGATATGCCTCTAACTTTTCTCTCTCTTCTGTATCTCTCATTAAGCTTTTCTTCTTTCCCTTGTATCAACCACATTCCCAACAACATTCCCTTAAATATTTGAATCAAAGCACAAGACAGGTTTTAACATATAGAGACAAAAACAAGCCACAGAATTTTTCACATATACACATATGTACGCATTATAGTGTTAAACATACAGGTAATTATATACATATAATTATCAGCATACATTAATAGACATATATGTCAGCATATATATATCTTATGTAATAAGCATATATTTATAGACATAGATATTTATATCTGTATATGTGGATATACGTACATAATTATATATGTATAAGTATATGCTGATAATTATGTAAGTATATCCACATATACAGATACATATAAACACACACATATATATACACATGCATATAAAAGTATGTACAGTTAACATATATAGTTCTGCAACTTGCATTTACACTTATTTGTCATAGCAATTACTCTAAGGCACTAAACAAACATTGACCTTATTTAAAGAAGAAAAAGTTTGCATACTATATATAGCAGAGTTGTGTCAATTCATTTAAGCATTCTTCTTCAGATATACAGTTCTGAGATTTCATATGCATATATATCGTAACAATATCTGGGGTATTGTCCTAAGTCTTAATAAAAATTTCAAAAATGTAGCTAAGAGAGTTCATTTTCCCATGTTTCTTGAAAATACTGCCCCTTAACTTTTAAAAATTTAGCCACACAAACTAAGTTTTCCCATTTGGACTTGATTTACATTTTTTATTATTAGACATGTAGATTACTTTTTAATGCATCTTAAACATTTGTAATTTTGTAATTCTGAAAATTCCCCGGATGAATCATGCACCTACTCTTCCTTTTTTGTTACTTCACTTATTACATATGACTTAATTTTACATTTCCTATTTGTCAGACATCTTTTTATTTTCTTTTCTATGTTATTTTCCTTTCCTTTGATATATTGATTTATCAATTAACATTAATTTGTTGCTAATTTTTATGTACTTCAAATCACTAATGTCTTCTGGCATATAATAGAAGGAAATAACAGAGGAAAGATCTTTAAAATATTTGCAACTCATTCCATGGACTAATGTTATATTTTAGAAAAAAAACAAGGCTAGCTTATTTTTTAAATCATACATAATACAGATGACATATGAGGGAGTTTTTTTTAATTTTAGCAGCTGGCATAACTTAATTTGCTCTTAAATTGCATTTTTAACTTTCTTTGGATTAAAAATAAAAAAAGTGCATGTCAACACAGCAGAATTTAAAAGGTGACAAACTGTGAAGAATTAAAACTTCTAATTTAACAGATGAGCGATTGCAAATACCAAAATCTCAGACAAACACAACTTTAATGGAAGGTGACATGCTGGGGATTCTTTTTTTGTTTTGTTCCTTTTCATCAGGTAACAACAAATGAGTTTAGGAAATCATACTGGAATGCTGTGATTGAGCTCACCTGCTCCTAGCCTATGCGGTTAGCTTTGTTTATTGCTTGTCTTCTGAAACCATACATGACATTTCTTTTGTACTAAGGAGATATTTTCTTCACTCAGCTATATCACAAGTCATTCAAGTCCAGACTGGTTCTTATGTGTTATTTCTATCCAATGTTAATCTTTTTGTGACCCTTCCTCCTGAAAAATCTTATTTGTCTTAGTGTTGAGCTGTGAGAAGAACTGCAGGTGAAACACAATGAGAAGTCACAGCTACCTAAAAGCCAAAACTCACTTAATTCCTCTCATTTGTCTTTTCTGTCTATTTTGATGTCAATACAACAGACAGGACATAACCTGACATGGATATTTGTTTAATATGGTCACATGCTACATGTTTTTGGTAACTGATGAAGGAAAAAGAATTCAGCATTTATGATTTTAGACAAGTCATTAAATTAATTCTTAAGTATGGAACTGAGGGTATTACTAATCTAACGGAACCACAAAATAAAAATCTAGCTAATTTTATCATAGATAATGATGATATAAACACATCTATAATGTTTCTTCCTATTAGGGAAGAAAGATACATGAGCATTCTCTCTTATATTTAAGCTCTTGAACTTTAAAAATTAGTAGGCTGTTGTAATAAATATTAATTTCAATGTAAATGACTTCCCCATAGCTTGTCATGTTAGAAGTTTAGGAAGTCAAGAACTCGTAGCACATAAAGGGATAGTAGCAGGTGATAGAAAGGAAGCAGCAGCTACTGGAGGACCAGGATACCCCAGTAAGCTGAGCTCTAGTACCTTTGCCAGAACTACGGGTCAGGTGTGATGTTCATTGCAAAAATGAGTCATTTGAAAACAATAGAATTAAAATTTTGGTGAAAATGGGGCGGCTCCTATGGCTCAGCGAGTAGGGCGCCGGCCCCATATACTGAAGGTGGCGGGTTCAAGCCCGGCCTCGGCCGAACTGCAAAACAAAAAAATAGCCGGGCGCTGTGGCGGGCACCTGTAGTCCCAGCTACTACGGAGGCTGAGGCAAGAGAATCGCTTAAGCCCAAGAGCTGGAGGTTGCTGTGAGCAGTGTGACGCCACAGCACTCTACCCAGGGTGATAAAGTGAGACTCTGTCTCTACAAAAAAAAAAAAAAAATTTTTGGTGAAAATGGATTTTGAAATGGATTAATATTAGAGAGTATGAAAAATACTTCATTATTTAATTTAACTCATGGATTAATTCTTCATATTAATATTTGCATGAGGAAATTACTGTGCAGGATGGCATGGTCTTAAATATCTTCAGGTAAGGGCACATGTCATACATCTCCGTTTTTGATTATGCATGTACATTTAAATAATTTATATCCATCTTACAGTATGAATTTTTATAGAATTAAAGTGCATTATATCAAATGATGTTAAAGAAAATTAATCTTCAGTCACATTACTTAAAACTAGTAGAAGTTACAAAAGAATAATTGAAATTTTTAAGAAAAATATATCTATATTCCATCATATATTTATATATTTAAAAGATATTTGAACCCAGGAAAAATGTACACACTCATACACACAGTATGTTGAGTAAACGCCTAGGAAATATGGCTGACTGAACTGATGGAGAAATACATCCACTCTCAAATAAAAATATAAGTTCCATATAACACTGTGGTTTTAGAACTAATGCACACCCACACAAGAGGAAAACTCAATTTAATTCAATTGAGGGGGAGAAGAGGGAGGAGGGAGGAGGATTGATGTGTTCCCACCTAATGGGGAAATTGTAAAGGTAAGTGGCAAACCTCCTGGGTCCTGGACACAACTACAACAAGGACTTTACCTAACAAAGGAAACATTATAACCTAATCCTTTGTACCCTCATATTAATCTGAAATTTTAAAGAAAAGGAAAAAAAATACTGTGTCTTGATAGCTAAGTTAAAAGGAGGGATACGATATCCCCAAGCACTAAAGAAGTAGTTGAAAACCAGAGTAGCAAGCAGGAACTCACAGCTAATGGTTCATGAGGGGGGTGTTACAATGAGACATTGTGGGTAGGAGGAAGCATAGGAGAGCTTAACGCCCATGCTGGAATAGAAAAAGTGACTCCATAAGCTTGCGTCAGAAAAACAAGCAAGGATTACAGCATCTGTCGGGTCTGTAGATGGAAAAATCATTCATAAGAAACCAAAAGCACAATCTTCTTCAAGCACACCTGGGGTCCCACTTAGAGAAAAGATGTACTGCAATAACCCAAGTTGGCAAGTAAATAAAATCTCTCTCTCTCTCCACACACACAGACACACACACACACACACAGAATAACCATAAAATTCATGTGCAATTATAAATTGCATACTATTTTACATTGCACACAAACTTTATGGCCACCCTGTGTACACACACACACACTGCATACTATACTATAACAAAAATAAATGGTAACAATCAGACATTGAATCTTGTTCATTAAAATAAAGGAATAACAAATGTAAAATATTTTAAAAGATTAAATAGATAATTTAACCTTCTCAGAGGTAGAAATTAAATACTGTATACCTTTGAATGTCACACAATTCCTGGCATATAATAGTCATTCTATAATTTACTTTCTTTACTTGATTTTATTTTGTCATTTCAGATAAGAGAGACTCAAATAATATATGAGAGAGACTTAAATCATATTTTCAAGAGACATAATCTGTGACAAATCCAAGATATATTTTCCACTTAATGAGTCTTAAATATATGCATATTTTTATTTATAATGGCTAATATGTCTATAGCCAGAAAAAGTTATATTTATATAATAATAAATTTTAACAATTTTATAATCTTTAAGAAAAATTAGTCCATTCAGTTTTTGTGATTTATATACTATTTATTACTTTGATAAAAGTACAGAGTGTACATACAGTTCATGTGCAATTGCCTGTATTAAACTATTTTAAATTGTACACCAACTTTATGTCCACCCTGTATATAAGAAAATAACAATGAGCCAAAGAAACTCATTGCTAACTTAATCTGGGAATTCCTACCTAGTCCAACAGCCAAATTTCAATTTCCTCTGGCATCTCTCATAAACTACTAACCAAAACAACTACAAATGAGTGACATATAATGGAATCATGAGTAATAAGCCTGATGCATTTGTGAAAAAGTCTTCTCGGACCAACTTAATTACTTTCTCAATTGAATTACACAATTCATAGATGAAATGAATATAGTAGGTATGATGGATTGATGCTTTGTAAAGTTGATGCAATGACTCAGAATTATGATTTGAAATATGGATTTAATTGTCTTACATGAACTGGCATTTCTTATTGAAAATGGAAATGCCAATTAAATCTGCTAATAAAATGAATAAAGTTTACAAATTAGTCAGAAACCTGCTCACAAATTCCCTCTCCCATATACCTTTAGGAAATAATGATGCCCCGGACTCTACCATAGCTCTCAAGTTCACTAACGACAGAAACTAAAACCAGGTAATCAAGGAACTCCACACATTCTAGGGAGAAAGCAAAATTAAACTGTCTAGGTCTCTTGGTCCCTTGCTACTTCTTTCATTGATTCCTTTTTATCAAGTAATTTGAAAATAACCCTTGCCTCCACTTTTCCTGTAGCCAATAAAATCAATGTCATTAAATGTTGGTGGTTAAATGTGTTATGCCTCACAAAAGTTTGGGTAAAATTTACATTTAAAAATATAAAAAGAAATAAAGACTACCCAACTGGAAAGGAAAACATAAAAAATCCTGAGGAATACACACACACAAAATCAGAATTATTATTATTATTTTTTTTATTGTTGGGGATTCATTGAGGGTACAAGAAACCATGTTACACTGGTTGCATTTGTTAGGAAAAGACCCTCTTACAATCGTGTTTTGCCCCCAAAAGGTGTGGCACACACCAAGACCCCACCCCCCTTACTC
>CAUYON010081656.1:0-63965 GCA_963573935.1 Arctocebus calabarensis
CTACAAAAAAAAAAAGAAGAAGAAGAAGAGCCTGCATTAAAAGCATAAGACTCTCTACTTTAGAGTCAGCAGGTGATCTTGATTGAGTCCTTGCCTGGCTCCTCAGCTTTCTCATCTGGAAAATGGGAACCAATCTGAGCCCGCCACTCAAAAAGTTGAGACCAGGTATAAAAAAAGATGAGGGCTGGGGCAGTCATGACTCTGTTCTTGGACCATTTGGCACTGATAGGAGAAACACACAGTCAGGGAAAGAAGGCAGGGATACATACACTGCTCATCTAGCTGATTCTCCTCGCCATTTCCTTCATTGGCTCTCGCTGCCAGCTTAGTGTTTCCACCATCGCTCCCCCCAGCTGTAGCCCCACCCAAGATCAGCCCCCCTGACTTCTTGCCTGGACTAGTGAAGTGGGCTCCTGAACCACCTCCCTTTTCCCTCCCTCAACCCATCCTCCAATAGCATGTGTCCTGGAAAGACAACAGAGTCTAGGCTTTGAATCTAGCCCAGCCACTGCCCCCATGGTGGCCACAGCCATGAAGCTGGTTTGAGCTCCTGAACCCTCAAGTGGAAGAGGACTTGCCCACTTCTTGGCCTTTCCCAGCTAGTGCTGCTGCTCCTCCGCAAGACCTTGGCTTATACCTCTTGGCCTACCGGGATGACAGCCTGGGAATCCAAGCAACACACAGCATGCTGCAGAGCACACAGTCAGGAAAATCACAATCCCTTCCCAGAAGGCTCAGATCCATTTATCTGTCTGTCAGCATTTCTGCTGTGTTGACAGACCTCTGTTCCTGCATGTGCAATCTGACTTATCGCCATCAACCTAAAAGCACCGTGTGAGTGTGTGTGTGTGTGGGGGGGTTCCATCACAATGTCCTGAGCATCACCTCCCCATGATCTCTCCATCCCATCCTACAACATTATCAGATTAGCCTTATTACAAGCTGTGCTCCATCCTGCTGCCTCTGCTCAGAACTCTCAGGACCCCCAGGATAAGATTCAAACTTTTGACCCTGACATTTAAGCCTGTTTTGTGACACTCAGCTAATGTGGGGAAGGGGTGACGATGAATTCAACCAACACTCTTCGGCAGGGACCCTATAGGAACTTGGGCAGTGAGCTTTTCCTGATTGCCACTTGGCATAATGTCATCTCTGCGACCAAGCACAGAGGTATCCCTGAAATGCCAAGTGACTGACGGGGACATATCACAGCAAGATGAGATAAAACCAGGATGTGACCAGAAAAGCATCTCCTTAATCCCTGGTCCAGTCACTACCCACTCCTATACCCAGCCCTGGTCTTATATATCCATAACCCAAAGAATCTTAAACATCAGCCAATAAAGTCCCTGCAGCGGTCGCCGGGCTAGACTGGGTGGATTTAGCCATTCTAGAAACAACCAGAGCAGAAGGAAAATGCAAAAACAAAACAAAAAGCCTGTTTCTAGTTAGCCCTCATGTCAAAAACTCACAGAATCTTCTAAGAGCTGGAGAGAGGCCTTCAAGGTCTCCCTCTCCTGTCCTCACTCTAAGCCAGAGGGGCCCCACCCAGCCCCTGCTTAGCACCTGAGTAGAGGAGCCCATTCCCCATCCTCTCGGACCCTCAACACCCAGCCTCCTTTGACTCCCCTGGGTGCCAGACTTCCTGGGGGTACCAGACACCCTCCTGACATCAGGAAGCACCCCCATCTCCAGCCCCTTAGGTCTCTGGGTAGGTCCTGTGGAAGGAATAGCTGCTCTTACCCTCTTCCCTTCTCTCTCTCTTTTCATTACCCTTCAGTAGAAGAGCAGTTGCTTTTTACCAGTAAAATCCGTTTTTTTCTTTCTTTCCAAGAGACAGTGTCATGGTCCAGACAAGAGCCTCCCAGAGTAAGATGTAGGGGCCAGAGATGGGGGTGCTTCCTGATGTCAGGAGGGCAGTCTGGTATCCCCAGCAAGTCTGGCACCCAGGGGAGTCAAGAGAGGCTGGGTACTAGGGTCGAAGAGGACAGGGAACGGGCATTTCTGTTTAAACTGAACTTCTTTCTACCCAAGGCAGCCCTAGGAAGAGGCCCTTCACTCTGCTCTGGGAGGCCCTTGTCTGGACCATGAGACTGTCTTCTTGGAAAGAAAGAAGAAAACGTATTTTACTGGTAAAAAGCAACTGCTCTTCTACTGAAGGGTAATGAAAAGAGAGAGAGAAGGGAAGAGGGTAGGAACAGCTATTCCCTCCACAGGAAACTGCCACGCTCTCCCATCCCTGCAGGGGCCATCCCTCACAAAACTCTAGTGGCCACCCCACCACCCCAAACCTGGGGTCTCCAGTTTGCAGGGGCTGTTAGGTGGAGTATCCCAGGGCCAAGGATGCTGAGAATAGCAGAAGCCCATTCCAGTCCTCCGGGGCCCCCAGTTTCTGACCCAGATCGGCAACCCTTCCTGCCTCCAGTTATACCAGTGCACCCTAGCCCAGACCACACTGGGCATGGGGGTCCCCTACGAAACGCCAGCAAGCTTCACGGTACTGGGTGCGGTTGCCCTTGGGGGGGGCGGGGACAGCATCACCTCGACACGCAATTGATGGAGGCTGAGGCCCAGAGAGGGGTAGCTACTCGCCCAAGGTCACACAGCGAGGCCCAGAATGCACCCCAAACCTCCCGACTTCCAGCTCTGGGCTCACGATTCCAAGGTTCTCCAAATGCCAGGGTGCATACCTCCCACCTCCAACCCGCACACACGCTCCCAGCCTCCTTACCTCTCAGACCTCCGTGGGCCCTGACTCAAAGCTGGCTCCTGGGCGGGGCTCTCGGGCCGGCCAGGATTAGGCTGGGCCGGGCTAGGTCAGGGCGGGCCCTCTGCTCCCCCCTCCAAGTTGGGGAGGCCCTCCGCCTGGTCCCAGACCGCAGGGATGCTGCTTATATTGCGAAGTCCAATCTTCCCACCCTGCTCCACACAAGCCTGTATGGACCCAGACAGCCCGACTCAGCAGCGCGGCGGCGGAGCTGCGAAACGAAGCGGGGGGAGGGGCGAGGTGCGGGAAACTGGGCGGAGCCGGAGCAGGGGCCACCCGGTGAGCCACCACCCGGACCGCGTCCCCTTTAAGGCCAGCCGGCCTGAGCGCCGGCGAGAACGGGGCGGGGCGCCGGGCGGCTCACCGCAGTGCCTCCTGGGAGATAGAGTTCGCACTCCGGGCACCAGGCCACAAAGAGCCCAGGGAGAACTACGAGTTCCGGGGCGCAACGCGCGGCCCCCGGGCCGCCGCGCCCCTGGGCTGGGCTCTGGTCCTCCGCCCCCTTAGCACCGCTGCGCTGGCCGCCGGCGGAGGGGAGGCTGCAGAGCGAGGGCAGAGGTGGGTGCGGCGCAGCCGGGGGCGTGGGAATTGGGGACTGCCGGTGATGGGGGGCGGACCCATCTGGACCTCTGTCCTAGCACGAGAGGTCATCCCAGCCTCGCCGTTCTCATCTGTGTAATGGGGATGGCAACCCCTGTGGTTGCGGGGGAGGGGACGCGTTTCTGGGAGAGGTAAACTAAAGGGGCAGAGCTATAAGAGGGGGCAGGGTTAGTGGGAGGAGCCAGAGGATAGTGATGGAAAAGCCGGGATAAAGAGGGTCGCGGACTGTGGGAGGAGTCTTTGTAGGTGGGGCAAGGAGGGTCTCTAGGTGTGAAGGGGGCACTTGAGTCAGGTCTGAGAGAGGGCTGTATCGCGGAGAAGTGAGCGCCGAAACGCTGATGAGGCAAAGCCGAAAAACTTTGGGGAAGGACGGGCGGAGACATAAAGATGAAAGAGACCCTTCCCACCTCTGGAGAGCCCTGGGTGGCCACCGCTGTAGCGGTGTCGGCAGGGCAAGAGCCTGTGGATGCACAGAACACTTTCCTTGTGACTAGAAATAAAGAGCCCATCCCTTGAGGTTACTACGCCACATATATGATCTCATTAAACTCACGCCCTGTAAAGGCGTCACCGTGTGTTTGTTTACAGGTGATGAACTTGAGACTCAGAAAAGTGAAGTGACTCACCCAAAGCCACTCAGGACCCCTTGGTTCAAAAACTTTCCTTTTTTCCCCTCTGCACTCTGGAGAGACTGAAATTTTGTCTGGAGTGGTTGGCAGGGAAGAAACAAAAGTTTTGATGCCCTACCCTTTGCAGATTATCTAAGGACCAGTTCCCCCAACCCTTCCAAATGCCAGCCTGTCGAGCAACCCTCCTATGGTATTGTGAAGATGAAATGAGATTCATTTGAAAGCCCCTATAAATTACTGTATAAAGCCTTATAAAGCCTGTATAAATTACTGTTGGGAGGAGCCAGAAGCCTGAGGGAGAAAATGCTTGAAGTGGGGTGCCTGTGGCTGAGGAAAACCACAAGGTGAAACATGAGAGCGACAAAGAGGTTGAAGGAAAACTGGAGTAAGATGGGGAATGGTGATGATTGTTGGGGGCCTACCCCAGCGAAAGAATACATTGCTGTGCAAGGAAGGAGGTCATGCCAGGTCCAAGGTTGTCTTTCCTCCAGCCCACCTTTCCTCTTCTGCCCCAGTGGGCAGTTCAATCCGGAGTCCTTGTGTGTTAATGGAGTATGGGAAGCCCATTTTCTCTCCTACTGTGTGCATATGGTGATCATGGAACAGCCTGGAGACATGGACTGGGCAAGACAGGGTTAAAGATGGAGCAGATGGGTGTGGGGAGGGCAAGCAGGGGAGGGAAAAGGCTGTGTCCTTTCTAGTCCTTGGGCTGTGTCCTTGCCTTGGTGGGCTCACTGATCTAGGTGGGGAATTCTCCAGTGTACCAGAAGATAGTCTGAGCATTGTCTTCTTGAAATTATCTAACCATGCTCCATCCATTCCCCTACATGGTGAAAACACTCCTTGCAATTACTTTCAGGTGACCTGGGTCTTGTCCCATGCCTTAAATTCCAAATTGAAAATTCGAGAATTTCAAAATGAAAAGTTTTAGAAGTTCAGGACAGAGGCAGCGCCTGCAACTAAGTGGGTAGGGCATCCGCCACTGACACCCAGGCTATTGGTTCGAACCTAGCCTGGGCCAGCTAAAGAAAATGACAGCAACAACAAAAAAATAGCCAGCGTTGTGGCAGGCGCCTATACTCCCAGCTATGTGGGAGGCCGAAGCAAGAGAATCACTTAGTTTGAGTTTGAGGTTGCTGTGAGCTGTGATGCCACCATGCTGTACTGAGGGCGACATGAGACTCTGTCTCACAAGTAAAATAAAATAAGAAGTCCAGGAGAGGGTGATAAATCTTCCTTTAGGATGTAGATGACAGTCTGGAGTGGAGAAAATGGATCTGTCTAAACTGGGAAAGAGATATTTTCTCCTTCCCCTATTCTACCTGCTTCTGTGGATATAAGGGAGGCAATGGGACCAGACACCTATCTAGTAAAGTTGGCTGTAGTAAGCAGTGAGAATAAAATGCTCTGGAAATGCTGAAAAGGAATGACTCTCAGCTGAGGGGGCTGGCAGATGAATAGGATTTTCCTTTGCTGTCTAGACAGAGAGGAGGGCAGATTCCAAATTGCAGAGGTAGGAGAAAGCCTAGTTGATCTGTAAGTAGGGATATAACAGTATCTATTATATCTATGAGATTAAAAGAGATTGTCATGCCTAAAGTGCCTGGCACACTAGTAACAGCTCAATAATTGTTAACAGTTATTATTACAATTGTGGTGGTAGTTAGGGTTAGGACCACGGGCCTCTGCCAAGGAGGGGCAGCTGGTAAGTGGCAGAACATGATTGAGATAGAATCTCAGGTAACACCAAACAGCATTCACTGTCCTCTTCCCCACATACCCTCTCCAGTTCTTTCCTCCCATCCTAAACATTTTTAAGACTCAGAAATGGCCCCTCTTTGTCAACATCCTCAGTAAACCATGATGAAAGTTTATTTTCTGCTGTGGCAGGAAAGGCTCAGGGTTTGGGATGAGACAGAAAAAACAACCACCACTGAACCACCATCTTCTCCCAGCCTGCACTTGGATCCCAGCACAGAACACCACAGGCCTCCGGGTGCGGTTTCTCTGGGCGGTGGGTTTATCTAGAAAGACCACAGAGATTTAAATTCTAATTCCTCCACCAACTCTGAGCCATTTTTGCCTAGCTCTGGTTGGCATGCCAACCCCCTAAAATTCAGTGACACTTTAGAGAGGAAAATTATGAACCTTCAGTGGCTTAGTAGTAGTAGTAATAAATGTATCAGTGGCTTAGTAGTAGTAGTAGTAATAAATGTATTTATTTATTGAGTCTGGCATTCTGTCATTTATATCTGTAGCCCTATGAGGAAAGCGTTCTTCTCCCGTCTTTCAAAATACTATTTTTTTTTTAATTTTCAAGTCTACAGAGAAGTTTAAAGTAGCCCTTCACACTTTGCCAACTTTGCTTTATACACACACACACTTTTTTTTAGGCCAAAGTATATAAAAGTAAGTTACAGATGTTCTAACACTTGCCCCCTAAATTCTTCAGCATGCGTCTCCTAAAAATAACATTCTGCTACATAACCATAATACCATTGTCAAACCTAAGAAAATTAGCAATAAATCAATATTACCTAATATAACCATTGTTACTCAGATTTTCCCAGTTTCTCAAAAGTGTTTCCTAGTTTGGGGTTTTAAATATCAGATCCAGGGGCCAGGCATGGTGGCTCACCCTGTAATCTTAGCACTCTGGGAGGCCGAGACCGGTGGATTGCTTGAAGTTAGACCAGCCTGAGCAAGAGTGAGACCCCATCTCTACCAAAAATAGGAAAACTAGCCAGGTGTTATGATGCATGGCTGTACTCTCAGCTGCTCAGCAGGCTGAGCCAAGAAACAAGCTTGAGCCCAAGAGTTTGAGTGCCACAGCACTCTACCAAAGGGGACAAAGTGAGACTGTCTCTAAATAAATAAATAAATAAAATGAAGTAAATATCAGATCTAGGCAAGGTTCGCATACTATATTTGATTATATCTCTTTAAGCAACTCAATCTAAATCGAGCCCCTCCACCTGTATAAATCTGTTTGATTAGTTCATCAGTGATTAGATTCTGGTTGGTTTGGGGTCATACTTTCTTATTACATCACATCAGGAGGTGTATGATATCAGGGTCTTACTATAAATGAACACTGTATTTAATTGTTGGTTAAGGTCATGACAATCTGATCTCTCTGTTGTAAGGGTCAATTTTCCTCTCCCTTGTAATTAAGTAATTCTTTGAGGCTGTTGTAATTGTGTATTCCTGATAACCTTTCATACTACTCCCATTGTGATCCTTGCCTGAATTGCAACATTGGTAATTTTCTAATTCTGCCATTCCTTCTGCAGTTATAGATTTTTTTTTTTTTTTGAGACAGAGTCCCACTGTGTTGCCCTTGGTAGAGTGCTGTGGCGTCACAGCTCACAGCAACCTCAAACTCTTAGGCTTAAGTGATTCTTTTGCCTCAGCCTACCTAGTAGCTGGGACTACAGGCGCCCACCACAATACCTGGCTATTTTTTTTTTTTTTTGAGTAGTTGTTATTGTCGTTTGGCAGGCCCCAGGCCAGGTTCAAACCAGCCAGCCCTGGTGTATGTGGCCAGTGCCCTACTCACTGAGATACGGGCACTGAGCCCCTTCTATATTTATTACCTGATTTTGTTCTTTTTCTTTCCTTTTCTTTTTTTTTTTTTTTTTTTGCAGTTTTTGGCCAGGGCTGGGCTTGAACCCACTAACTCCAGTATATGGGGCTGGCGCCCTACTCCTTTGAGCCACAGGAGCTGCCCAATTGCCCATTCTCAATTTTTATAGAATTAATTTTTTGTCTCCTCTTCCTCTTCTTTTTTCTTTTTGGAGTAACATTCTGGACTCATGATTTTTTTTAATTCAACATGCTATAATCATTCTTTTTGGTACTCAAATTATTACAGATTTGACCAGTGAGAATCCTGTCAGGCCAGTTCCTGTATTCTTTTGACAGGACCTCTTTAGTCTTTGCTTGCTTCTTTGCTACCTGGCAAGAGAAGTTCCAGGCTCACCTTGAACTTTTCCTATACAAGTCTGAAATCATTAATTTCTCCAGGAACCCCTGGTTTCTTTTAGAGGAGATAACATTTAGAAACCAAGATCCAGGGTCCTGTGTGCTCATTGCTGCTGGGTGTCGTTTATGGGCTCTTTGAGTGAGCAGAGCTGGGAAATGATCAATGATAGGTAATTATCATTACTTGGTAGATTTATTTTTGTTACAACAACCAGATCCCCATAGTGCAAAAAGGGCAGACTGCTTGGGAAGTAGTTTCATTATAGAAGTGGGCGGTAATATAGGAAAAGAACAAATCAAATAGAAAAGAGCCCATGCCTACTCCAGGTTCCATAAATGTACAGGCTGTCAGCTAGGACCTCTGTGGCTGAGTACAGCTTCCTGCTGAAGACCTTCAGGAGACGAGTTCCTCTAAGGAGTGTCCAAACTGGAACTTCCTAGAGGCCATGACTCTCAGGTCAAGAAAACACATGCAGCCCTCGGGAAGGAATTTATCCTTTCTAAGTCTGGTTTAGGTTGTCTGTGAAATAAAGATAATGTGATTGGCCTGCCTAGGTCACAGAGTTGTACGCATCAATATATAATTGTATATTTTTCCAGTGTGTCTCTTCAACACATTTATTACAAAATTAATTCTCTTTTTCATTATTTTAATACCACAGTTTGAAATGTCAGTGCTTTATGATCTGATTTAATACATTACACAGAGATTATCTCCTCTTTTTTGAACATTTTTTCAGGTTATCAATTCTTTCAAATTGAGATTTTAATTTTTTAAATCTTTTATGAAAAATACTACTGGAATTTGGATTAGGACAGCATAATAACAATTTTAGTTTAGAAGAACAAATTTAAGACCTTTCATCTTACTCTCAGAACCATCGCAGGTCTCTATTAAATTCTATTTATGCTTTCTAAAATGTCATGGCTGTGTTACTAGAGGGGCACAGGCTTTGGAGAGAGACTACACTTGGAATTCTGCCTCTGCCACCTCTAGCTATGTGATCTTAAGCAGCTGTCTTCACCACGTTGGGCTTCAATTTTATACTCTTTAAAATTGAGATGATAACCTCACAGCATCAGTGTGGCATTTTAGTTAAGTAATCTACAGAAAAATGCCTCATAGCTTAGGGCATGTCATAGGTGCTCAGGAAGTGTTGACTCTCTCTGCCTCCTGGTCTTTATGTGGGTCACAATAAAATTGAGATGGCAGGTGTGAGAGTACCTGGTAAGAGGTAGGAGGGGACAAATGGCAGGACTTCACCGCGGGCTTGGCTGCTGGATGCCCAAAGCAGAGCATTGTCAGAACACAGACTTTGTGGTCAGACAGGCCTAGGCTTGCATCCTGGCTCTGCTACTGCTTTGGGCAAGTTACCTGACCTCACTGAGTCTCAGTTTCTTCTCTGTGAAGTGGAGGTAATGCTTCCCTTAAGTACCTTTAAGGCAGCTTGAATGAGCTCATGTACTGTATATAATGCCCCTAACATGAGGCCTGCAGGGACCTTGGGTACCAGAACATAGTTTTCAAGTAGGAATCTCAGAGCAGTGTCTTGGCTGCCCTTCCTTTTAGGACTTCCCCTCTCAAAATTTTGTTTTCTGGGTTTTTGTTTTCATGCCCTCGACTGGAATTGCCGTTTCATTTCATCTGCAACTCCAGGTGCCCAGGTGCCATGGCCCTCCGCCTTGTCTAAGGAACAGTGTGGCATGGTCTCCTGGTTTGACACCAGTGGTTTTCTCAGGAAGGCAGGCAGAACCAATTTTTTTGCCTGGCTCTTTTCAATTTGAGAGGCAGACCAGAACTTTAGATTTACCTCTTCCAAAGTCTCTCCTTAAGAAAACTTATTCAGGCTTGATGCCTGTGGCTCAAGAGGCTAAGGCACCAGCCATGTACACCTGAGCTGGCGGGTTCGAATCCAGCCCAGGCCCACCAAACAACAATGATGGCTGCAACAACAACAAAAAAAATGGCCGGGCATTGTGGCGGGCACCCGTAGTCCCAGTTACTTGGGAGGCAGAGGCAAGAGACTCGCTTTAGCCTAGGAATCGGAGGTTGCAGTGAGCTGTGATGCCACGGCACTCTATCCAGGGTGACAGCTTGAGGCTCGGTCTCAAAAAAAAAAAAAAAAAGAAAGAAAGAAAACTTATTCATTTAGACCAGCGGTTCTCAACCTGTGGGAACTGCATTAAAGGGCTACAGCATTAGGAAGGTTGAGAACTACTGATTTAGACAGTGGTGGCATTTCTCTTATCTTCTACCTCAGTTTGCATGCCCATTCACCTGTTGGAGTCAGGCTTTTAAAAGCCTGGCTTTTTGTGCTTTGCTGCTTTATCTTTAGACATCATAAGTTGCTATTGAACTAGAAAGGTGCAAACCTCTCAGTAGACTTGCAATGTGTCAGCTCTGGAGGACCTCTGGGCCATCCTGGGGTCCTGACCCCCATCCTCAGATGTGACTGGGCAGAGCCCCAGCATCAGTGGACAACCCCAGTCTGATCAGGAGGTATGTGCCTCCCTTGCTCACGTTGGGGCCCCATGGTGGGAAGGGGAAATGAGCAGAGTTTTGGAGCTCAGACCTGAACTCAACCCCCCTCCCACTGACTAGTTGTGCAACCTTGAGCAGTCTCTTACCCTTTCTGGGCCTCAGTGTCCTCATCTATAAGATGGAAATGATAATAGTATCATAGGGGGATTTTTTTGCCTGGGCTACAAATTAAATTGACAGAAGACTGATTAACAGCCATTTTAATTACACAATGTCATGCAAAAATAGGCCATGTAATGGAAATTTTTGTAGATTCCTGAGCTACAGAAAGGAACAGGAGCTTGGGCCTTCTGGAGGAAGGTAGAGACAAATTGTGGGAGTGTGAGGGGAGAAACTGGTAAATAAAGGTTGCCTTGTATGCAGATAAGTCTCTCAGGTGGTAACTTGTGATTCAGAGCAGCTGTCTGTCTGGTACAGTTACCTTTACTAATAAGAAAAGTTCTTTTCTAAATTCCCATTGCAAAGAACAGCTTTTCAGATATGTTTCTGTGTCTGCAGTTTCTCAAAATAACCAACTCAGAATAATCAATATGCTGGAGAGGTGTATTTTGAGGTAGTACGCTCTGATCTCTTGCAGTCATATTTTTGGGGTGGCATGGCCTGTGCCCCAAGAGCAGCTGTCTCATTGTGTGTAAAGACTTTGAGGTAGTGCATAGACAGCACTTAGAATAATAGTATTATTTTCTGTACTTGCCCATATATTTTTATTAAAAATAAATATTATAAAATGCCACCAACTGTTTTGTAAAGCTCCAAACATTGTAAAACCAGGAGGTGTGAGCTCAGTGTTTGGAGCTGTAGTCTTACCAAGCAAGCTGCAGATCAGTGTCTGATCAGTGGCTTCAAGGACTCTTAAAACTTTTTGAAGCTCTTAAAGCTCTTTGTATTTATTACAACCCTCAGCAGTTGTGGGAAGAGAATGAACTCTTTGCTCATTGGCAGTGTGTCCTGGGCAAGTAAGTCATAGTCTTTCTGAGTTTCAGTTTCCTACTTTGTAGGATTGCTGTGAGAATTTAAAGGGCTGATGAGTGTAAAGGCCTTGGATGTAGTAAAAGGTTCAGTAAATATTTGTTCCCTCCCTCTTTCAGTACAAATGAAAAAAACAACTATTTTATTTACTGTCACACCAATATTCTGATACCAACTGTGTAGGGCACTACACTTCAATTCTGACACTGTCATCGGAAAAAAAGCTGTACTCAGTAAAATAATTTTAAAAGGTTTATTCTGAGCTGAATTTGAGGACCATGACCCAGAGCCACACCCAAGAAGCCTTGAGCAAGTGGACTCAGGGGTTACAGTTTGGCTTTATACATTTTAGGGGGATGGGGATTACAGGTGAGGTCATAAATCAATACATGGAAAGCAGGCTCAGCGCTCATAGTTCAGTGAGTAGGGCGCCAGCTGACGGGTTCGAGCCAGCAGGGGCTGCTAAACAACAATGACAACTGCAACCAATAAATAGCCAGGCATTGTGGTGGGCGGCTAGGGAGGCTGAGGCAAGAGAATCGCTTAAGCCCAAGAGTTTGTGGTTGCTGTGAGCTGTGACACCATAGCACTCTACCAAGGGTGACATAGTGAGACTCTATCTCAAAAAATAATAATAATAAAATTAAATTAAAAATTAAAAAATACATGGAAAGCATACATTTGGTTTAGCCCCAAAAGGTGGGACATCAGGAAAGGGGGGACAGCTTACAGATTATAGGTGGGTTTAAAGAATTCTTTTTTTCTTTCTTGAGACAGTATCTCACTTTGTTGCCCTCCATAGAGGGCTGTGTGCTGTGGTGTTACAGTTCACGGCAACCTCAAACTCTTAGGTTCAAGCAATTGTCTTGCCCCAGCCTCCCAAGTAGCTGGGACTACAGGTGCTGCCACAACATCGGCCTATTTTTAGAGATAGGGTCTCCCTCTGGCTCAGGCTGATCTCAAACCTGTGAACTCAGGCAATCCACCCATCTTAGACTCCCAGAGTGCTAGGATTACAGGCATGAGCCACCTCCTCCAGCCTCAGGTTTAAAGATTCTTTAGCTGACACTTGGCTGAGTTAGGTTCTGTCTAAAGGACAGGAGTCAGTGAAAAGGTATGCTTAAGATAAAGGATATGTTAATTAGAGACTGTGTTAGACTGACTCAAGTGGTTTGTTGTATATATTGAGGACCTGCAGGTGGGTCTTGTATAGCCTTAGGCCTGTTGATGAGGCATAGAGGACATCTCTAAGAAGGGGAGAGGGCACAGTGAGGCTTGTCTGATCTCCTTTCTCACCGCTAGCAACTCACTTTTAGGAATCCTCTTAGCCAAGACAGAGGCCAGTCAGTAGCGGAGGAGGGAGCCTTAAGATTTTATTTTAGTTCACACACTCTCTGCCTGGAGTTAGCACAGACCCCCACAGGTTAAAGGTTCAGTCCCACAAGACTGCCCCCCATTTTAGATGCCATTTGCAAGTCTAGGCTGTCACATGTGCTTCTTACCAACTGGCCATAAACTGGAGGTTCCTATGACCCTCTCCTCAAGTTTAATAGTGTGCTAGAATGGCTCACAGAACTCAAGAAAACAGTTTACTTACTAGATCGGCAGTCTCCAACATTTTTGGCACCAGGGACCAGTTTCCTGGAAGATAATTTTTCCATGGATGAGGGTGGGGGTCAGAGGTAGTTGTGGGGTGATTGAAGCACACTACATCTCCATCTCAGAACTTCAGGCATTAGATTCGTATAAGGAATCCACAACCCACATCCCTCACATGTGCAGTTTAGCTAGGGCTTGTGCTCCTGTGAGAGTCTAATGCCCCTGCTGATCTGACAGGAGGTGGAGCTCAGGCAGTGATGCCGCAGTGGACAGCGGCTGTAAATACAGAGGAAGCTTTGCCTGAAAAGCCATGAACCAATACTGGTCCGTGACCAAGGGTTTGGGACTACAGTACTGGATTACCGGTTTATTAGGAAAGGAGCAGCCATATGGAAGAAATGCATATAGTAAAGGATGGGGAGAGGAGCCCAGAGCTGCCACGCCTTCTTCAGGCCTGCCACTCTCCTGGCACCTGGAAGCTCTCAGAACTTTTTCATTTTGGGGGTTTGTGAAGGTTTCAATACATAGACATGATTGATTAAATCATTGGCCATTGACCATTAAGTCAGTTTCTCATCCCTCTCCCTCCCTAGAGGTGAGGGGTACAACTTTCCAACCCCCTGATCACATGGCTCCCATCCTTAGGTATTTTCCTAAAGTCATGTTATTAACATAAACTTAGATGTGGTTGAAAGGGGCTTGTTAGGAATAAATAACAAGATGCTACTTTAAAACCTTTATTTCTGGAACTGGAGACACAACCAATTATTTACTCCTACAGATCTTACCACAGGAAATAATAAGGATTTTAGGTGTCCTGGCCAAGAGCTGGGCACAAAGACCAAATGAATATTTCTTCTTATACCTCTTATCATAGTGTTACACAGCCCCTCTCTACTTCCCCTCCCCCAAACATCACAAGCACCTACTATGCACAAGGCAGTGAAGATGCAGACCTGAGACGTGACTGCTCTCAGCTCATAAAGTAGGCAGTGTTTTTTTTTTAATTTTATCACAACCCCTAATATGAAGAATACATTTTATTTTTATGTATTTATCTTCTTTGAGACAGAGCCTTACTCTGTGGCCCTGGGTAGAGTGCTGTGGCGTCAAAGCTCACAGCAACCTCAAACTCTTGGGCTCAAAAGATCCTCTTGCTTCAGTCTCCAGCCTCCTGAGTAGCTGACTACTACCCGCCACAATGCCCTGCTATTTTTAGAGACAGGGTCTTGCTCTAGCTCAGGCTGGTCTCAAACCCCTGAGCTAAGGCAGTTCACCAGGCTCGACTTCCCAGAGCGTGAGCCACCAGTGCCTGACCTTGAAGATACATTTTATATCGCAGTCCAGCTTGTGGACATGTAACTGAAACAGAGTTTCAGAACCATATATGACTGGTCACAATCCACTGACTATATTGATTTTATGATTTACTAATAGGAAACAACCTTCATTTTTTTCTAGTTTACGGAGGTATCATTTACACACCATTAAATTTACCCTTCCTGGGTATACAGTTATATGAATTTTAATAATTTTTATATAAACATTTAACCACCACATCAAGATACAGAATATATCCATTACTCCACATTATTGACTTGTGCTTATTTGTAGCCAATCTCTTCTCTGCAACCCAGGTCCTGGAAATCACTGATTTCTGTCTCTATAGTTTTGCCTTTTCCAGAATGTTACACAAATAGAATCATGCAGCCTATAACCTTCTTTCACTTAGCATAGCACTTTTGAAATTCACCTATGTGGTGATGTGTTTTAGTAGTTCCTTTATATTGCTGAATCATACAGAGTCCATTATATGGTTGTACCACAGTTCATCCATTTACACAGTATTTGTTTCTGGGTTTGGGCAATTATGAATAAAGCACAAGTTTTTGCATGGACATATGTTTCCATTTCTCTGGGATAAACATCTAAGCGGGGGTAGTCACTAGGTCAGGTGGTAATTGTATGCCAAACTATTTTATGCGGCGATTACACCATTTTGCATTCTTACCAGCAATGCATGAAGGCGTCTGTTGCTCTGTGTACTCACCAGCATTTGGTATTGTCATTTTTTTCATTTGAGTCATTTTAATAGTAGTATTTAATTGTGGTTTTAATTTTCACACTCTAATGACTAATGATATTGGGCATTTTTTGATTTGTCAATCATCTGTGTATCTTCTTTGGTAGAATGTTAGATCTTTTCCAATTTTTCACTTGGGTTGTTTTCTTACTGAATTTTGAGAATTCTTTATATAGTCCAGTTAACAATCCTTTATCTGATAGGTGTTCTGCAAATTTTCTGCTAATTTTCTCTTAGTCTGGGTCTTAGTCTTTCATTTTAAGTGTCTTTTCAAGAGGAGAAGCTTTTCATTTCAATGAAGTCTGGTTTACTTTATGGTTTGCGGCAGGATAGGTAGAGTCCTATCTAGGAAATTTATTCCTAACCCAAAGTCACAAAGGTTTTGTTTTATTCTGAGAAAAATCTCACTCTGTTGCCCTGGGTAGAGTGCTCATAGCTCATAGCAACCTCAAACTCTTGGGCTCAACCCATCCTCTCACCTCAGCCTCATAAGTACCGGGGACTATAGGCACCCACCACCATGCCCAGCTAGTTGTTCTATTTTCAGTAGAGATGGGTCTTAACTTTTGTTCAGGCTGGTTTCGAACTCATGAGCTCAAGCCATCCACCTGCCTCAGCCTCCCAAAGTGCTAGATTAGAGGCTTGAGCCACTGTACCCAGCTCAGCTTATACTTTTAGATTTTACATTTAGTCCACGAGTATTATCCATTCTGAGTTACTTTTCCATATATGGTACAAGAGATGGATCAAGGTTCCTTTTCCCCCCAATATGGATGTCTAGTGATCTCCACCATCATCAAGCCAGGGAGGAGGCCCATGTGCAGAGCAGATCCCTGCATGATGGAATGGTAAGCACTGCATGACCAGGACACCTAGGAGGAGAACTGGTGACCTAGTAGGGAGCTGGGGACAGCCTCACAGAGGTGATGACTCAGAGGCTGGGCCTGAAAAGTAGATAGCACAGAAGGTGGAGGAGGTAGAAAGAGTGGTGGTTGGGCGGTGCTTTTGGCTCAAGGAGTAGGGTGCTGGCCCCATATACTGGGGGCAGTGGGTTTAAGCCCCGCCCTGGCCAAGACTGAAAAAAAAAAAGAATGGTGGTTTAGAGAGAGCAAAGGCGGAGCAGGTGACAGTGTTAGGGAGACTCAGTGGCATCTGGAGTACTGACGCCTCGAGTGCATGGAGGGCAGGCATAGAGATGCGAGGGGAGGACAGAGTGGTTTGGGGGGGAGTAGTGCTTCAGGAAGGTCAGTCTGCTTATCAGAATGGAAGATGGCAGAAAGGAGCTGAGCCAGGATGGCGGGTGGAGAGGGAGGAAGGATAAGCCTGAGCTCTGGGAGTTGCGACAGGATGGGTTCCAGGAGACAGAGTTGAGATAAACTGTAGGCTGAGGAGTCGTAGCTGCCTCCCTGGTCTTGGGCCCAGGCAGCTGCGTGGCTGGGAAGAGCTCACAACAGAGTTCTATGTGAGGCCTCTGGCACCTGTGGGTATCCAGATGGAGGTGTCTAGGAGGCAGCTGGGAACACATGGAGGGTGGTAGCTCAGAGGGGGTCGTTTGTCAGATCTGACTTCAGACCCTCAACCACACTCATAAGCTCCTCAGTCCCCAGAGGAGCCAGGTCCTGCCTCTCATGTCATGTCATTGTGCCTTTCACAACAGGGTCTGTGTCCATGGCTATGCGACTAGGAAATAAAAGCTAGGAGGACTGAACTCTGAGAGTCAGCAGGTAGGGGGAGAGCACCAAAGACAGCACCCTGGCCAGCCTCTGCCCAGCTGCCTCTAACCCTGCACTGCTCTACCCACACAAATGACTGGGAGCCACCGTGTCATGGTCGGAGCCAGAAAGCAGATGCTCTGCTGCTTTTGCCATCAGAGAAATAGGAGTTTGGGCACCCACCCAGGGGTCCTGGGGAATGCCCTATGGTTACTGACCACCTCCCAGGAGACCATGCACCTCAGCACGCACATGCAGAGGAGGTAGGGGCCAGAAAGACAGCTTGGTTTCCCTAAGGTTTCCTTTCTTTCCATGGAGCTGAGCCACTTCACAGAGCTTGGGCCTGAGACCCAGTTTTGGTGGGGAGGGGCTGGTTAAGGGGAAAGACTAAAAACTAGAATATGCACTTCACTATTAAATATTTAGAATGAAAAGGGGCTGGAGAAGACTAAAGTCCTGGGAAGAGGGAAACAGCGAGGAAAAAAAGACTAGAATGAATAAGAGGGTGACCCAGTCCCGAGTCTGGGTTCTGCCTGGGCCCTCTGGAGAGAGAAATGGCCAGGTCCACCCTGTGCCCTAGCACGCTGCCCAGTCTGCGCTTCAGCAGGCCTAACACTAGGCGACTCCCCACCTTCTCTGCTGGCCCTCCCCACTGTCTCACAGCCCATCTGCTGACAAGCTTTGTAACTTCATCATGGCTCTTCCTCTTTAGACACTCCAGATGGTTAATGCCTTCCTGCAATTTGATCAAAGTGCCCCTGAACCCATCTCATAAAAGAGTTGGGCATTGATGGACCCCTGTAGTTCCAGCTACTCTGGAGGCTGAGGCAACAAAATTGCTAGAGCCCCCGAGTTTGAGTTTGCTATGAGCTGTGATGCCATGGCCCTCTACCAAGGGCAACAAAGTGAGACTCTGTCTCAAAAAAAAAAAAAAAGTGCCCCTTTAGACAAAGAAGGAATTGCCAGGGGATCCCACCCCAGAGTTGGGCAGTGCAGCAGAGAATCTCCCATACCCAGCATGATCCCCATTCTTTGGAGAAAAGGGGTCTCAGTGCAGTCAGCCTCTTCAGGAGGCCACTTCTGCTGGGTGACTTTGGGGAAGCCTCCCTCTTAGGCCTCTGTTTCCCCATATGGACATTTCTTGATGTGTCAGGATTCATTCCTGACCTACTCCTGCAGCTCTTGGTATGTCTGTCTTGTCACTGTACCTTCTTGTCTCTGCCACACACCTGGGCTCAAGGGCAGCAATTACTCTTGGTGTCACCACCTGCCACACTAGGAAAGATTGCTGAATCTGTTCTGCAAGCTGGCTGTTGGGAAAGTATCATGTTGGATACTGAGAAGATATATCCTCTGCTTCCTGAATCTTTGCTGAAGGAGACTTACTGGCTGTATACACTGGCAGCTAGCAGATGAATGGGGGCTATGTCAAAGAGTATGCTCTGGGCAGAGTCCCACATTTGCACTGACCCTCCATATAAAGGGACCTGAGTTTGAATCCTGGCAAGGTACTTCACCTCTCTGAGCACAAGGAATGCCTGGCATAATTTTCCTCATCTGTACAATAGGATGATGGTATTGTCGGTGTCAAAAAATGATAAAACTGGCTCGGCGCCTGTGGCTCAAGCGGCTAAGGTGCCAGCCACGTACACCTGAGCTGGCGGGGTCGAATCCAGCCCGGACCCGCCGAACGACAATGATGGCTGCAACCAAAAAATGGCCGGGCATTGTGGCAGGTACCTGTGGTCCCAGCTACTTAGGAGGCGGAGGCAGGAGACTTGCTTGAGCCCAGGAATTGGAGGTTGCTGTGAGCTGTGATGCCACGGCACCCTATCCAGGGTGACAGCTTGAGGCTCTGTCTCAAAAAAAAAAAAAGATACAACTATTATGTAAGCAAATATCTGTATAAATGCAGCTTGCAGTCCAGGCATACTGTCCTTTCTTACTATGGACTAGTGTTCCTCTATTCTAACTGAACATTTAGAATTACCAAGGGAGTTCTTTTAAAATGCCAGTATTAGGGCCATGTTCCACACCAATTAAAATAGAATCTCTAACCAGGCGCGGTGGCCCACACCTGTAATCACAGCACTCTGGGAGGCAGAGGCAGATAGATTGCTTGAGTTCATGAGTTAGAGATCAGCCTGAGCAAGATCAAAACCCTGTCTCTGCTAAAAATAGAAAAACCAAAGCAAGAAGGTCACTTAAGCCCAAGAGTTTGAGGTTGCTGTGAGCCATGACATCATGGTACTTTACCAAGGGCAATGGCTTGAGACTCTGTCTCAAAAAAAAAAAAAAGCAGCCGCAGCAGCAATAGCTCTGGGGGATAGGACCTACACTGTAGGTTTTTTGTTTTTGTTTTTGTTTTTTGAGAGAGACTTTCACTGTGTCACCCCTGGTAGAGTACCCTGGCATCACAGCTCACAGCAACCTCCAACTCTTGGGCTTAAGTGATTCTCTTGCCTCAGCCTCACAAGTAGCTCAGACTACAGGCACCTGCCACAATGCATGGCTACACTGTAGGGGTTTTTTTTGTTTTCTTTCCTTCTTTTCTTTTTTTTTTTTTTTTTAACTTCCTAGTGAATTTTATGTGCCTTAAACAATGTAGCAAGTATCACCCATTGATTAGATATTAATTCATTTCAACCCTAAGGAGTATAGGCTTGATATATAATCATTTCTCACTTTTCTCCCTCTGCAGGACTACTTCCTGGTACCCTGGCCTCCTGCCATGTCTGACCCCATCACACTGAACGTTGGAGGGAAGCTCTATACTACCTCACTGGCAACCCTGACCAGCTTCCCTGACTCCATGCTGGGTGCCATGTTCAGCGGGAAGATGCCTACCAAAAGGGACAGCCAGGGCAACTGCTTCATTGACCGTGATGGCAAAGTGTTCCGCTACATCCTCAACTTCCTGCGCACCTCCCACCTGGACCTACCCGAGGACTTCCAGGAGATGGGCCTGCTCCGCAGGGAGGCTGACTTCTACCAGGTGCAGCCCCTGATTGAAGCCCTGCAGGAGAAGGAGGTAGAGCTGTCCAAGGCGGAAAAGAATGCCATGCTCAACATCACCCTGAACCAGCGTGTGCAGACGGTCCATTTCACTGTGCGGGAGGCACCCCAGATCTACAGCCTCTCGTCCTCCAGCATGGTGGTCTTCAATGCCAACATCTTCAGCACCTCTTGCCTCTTCCTCAAGCTCCTGGGCTCCAAGCTTTTCTACTGCTCCAATGGCAATCTCTCCTCCGTCACTAGCCACTTGCAGGACCCAAACCACCTGACCCTGGACTGGGTGGCCAACGTGGAGGGCCTTCCAGAGGAGGAATACACCAAGCAGAACCTCAAGAGGCTGTGGGTGGTCCCTGCCAACAAGCAGATCAACAGCTTCCAGGTCTTCGTGGAGGAGGTGTTGAAAATTGCTCTGAGTGATGGCTTCTGCATTGATTCTTCTCACCCGCATGCTCTAGATTTTATGAACAATAAGATTATTCGATTAATACGGTATAGGTAAAAGGAGCTAAGCAACATCGGAGAGGAGAAGTCCCAAGAAGCATATGTCAGCCAAGGTTTTGGAGAGTATCTTGCCAGCAGCATGAGGCCAGACACTATACTAATCTGTACTACTTGCATAGCAGAACTGACTCCCCCCCATGACAAAGTCCGCATTTTGGAATCCACATGTCCTCTGAGCAGAACCACCTTCTTTCTTGCCATTTTGAGCTGGACATGGGCAGTTTATTGTGACAAGTGAAGAGTAAGCTGATGTGTGCTAACGGAGGCTAAAAGAGGACTTTCTGGCTGGGACAGAGGAGCAGCAGTTTTCTTATGGGGTCCATTTCTCTCTGTACCACTAGCCAGTACCACATTTATCCATCCGTGAAAAGGCTCCTGGAGAGGGGATAGGATGAGAACAAGAGGCTCCTTTTGGTTTCCCAGGAAATGAAGTGCCCAGTGGTCCCCATCATACCTGCTCTTCCCTCTCTTGGTTGCGTCCAGGACCTTGGACTTACTTGCCCAGGGGCAACTGTGATTTGGTGGCTTGCAATGCAGTGTGTTCTCACAGCCCTCTTAGTGTCTCCACTGTGGGAGAGAGCTGAGCTGTGACATGGTCCTGAGGAAGGGGCACCCAGGAAGGGTTCAGAAGGCGGGGATATCCCTCTTGACAGTGCTGAATCTAAGGATTTCTGGCTTCAGAAATGGGCTGCTGCCCCTGTGAAGATGTGAAAGTTTCTGGAGCCAGTGTAACGAAAGGTGCTTCAGAATCCAGTCCGTTGTCTGACTTTTGTCATCCTTTTCCCAAAAATTTGAGGTATGTTTGAAACAGGTCATTTTAAGCAAACATAATATGGATTCTCAGGGTTGGAAAATAATTCAACATTTTCTTGGTCTCCCCCTACCCCAAGCATAGCCCAGCACATTTGAGGGTCAGCACCTCTCCCCAAGTACCTCCAAGTGATCTCCTGTGCCTGTGCGCATACCTGTGGTGAGAGGAAGCTCGCCATCCCCAAGGCAGTTCCTACCATGGTTTGATGGTGCTTTTAGAGAGTTCTTTCTATTTAGCCAAAGTGCTAATCTTGTGCTAATCTTGTGCTTCCATGTGCTGGATCTTGGTTGCAGACCTTCCTTCTCAGCCAAATGTGTATCTTCACTTCCAAAATAGTTAACGTTGGCCAGGTGCAGTAACTCATGCCTGTAGTCCTAGCACTCTGGGAGGCCCAAGAAGGGTGGATTGCCCTGAGCTCACAGGTTTGAGACCAGCCTGAGCCAGAGCGAGACCCCATTTCTAAAAATAGCTGTGCGTTGAGGCAGGTGCCTGTAGTCCCAGCTATTTGGGAGGCTGAGGCAAGAGAATTGCTTGAACCCAAGAGTTTGAGGTTGCTGTGAGCTATGATGCCACAGCACTCTACCAAGGGTGACAAAGTAAGACTCTATCTCAAAAAAAAAGTTACCCTAAGAAGCCAGATGCTTATTCTAAAAATATTATTACACAGAATTCAGATTCCCCTTTGGGATCAATCTTCAGAATCAGTTGGCTTTTTCCATCCCAGGTAAGTCAGTCCTCTTTTGTTACAGCTTCACCTTGTTTGTGACCCCCACTTCACCCATATTCCCCACAAACCATGGTTCCACTTGCCTTTTAACCATTGTCTATTGGAGGTCCTTGAGGAGGTCCTAAGGAGAGAGGATCTCTGCAGGCAGTGTGCAGGGAGGAGCTCGGGAGTGGTCTGAACCATAGCAATGCCCTTGGAGTGAGGATCCAGTCCCTAAGATAACTGCTCTCAAGGAGGCAGCCTTACCCTGTTGTACTATGTCTGGTCATTACTAGATGAGGAGTCCTTGGGGTACCATCCAGGGCAAGCAACCCTAAGCCACGCCACCACTTCCCATAGGGTGTTGAGCCATGCAGGCCTCCAGACTGCATATTATGATTCATCCCTGGAGTGGAGTGAGTATGGCCATGGGAGTCCTGGAGTCTTCCCCACTGGGCAGGGGCCCTCAGTCAAAGCCAGGGAAGCTTAGTGACACAGGCACCCAGAGACGGTAGACCAAGGAAGGGGCTTCCCATGGTTACGCTTTCTGAGTAGGGAGTTTGTGTGCTGGGCAATGGCCAGGGCCAGGCCCCTTAGACAATAAAGGCCTTCCCCCCATCTCCTACAGTGGGATCCAGAAGTCTTTATTTCAGCTTCCCAGGCCACCAGCCAACATAATGTGGAAAACATAGTTTTGACCAAACAGCGGAAGCTTTGACCACAACAAAACAATTTGAGGAAGAAATCGCCTAAGTCATCACTGCCCTTTTTTCTCTCCATAAAACTTTCACCATCTTTTGGTGCTTCCTAATTCAAGCAGCTTGACTTTAGGGAAATTACAAAACCTGTGACGCCACTAACATACTGTGTGACTGTGTAAGTCACTCACCTCACTGAGCCACCTCTGTTTCTTCATCTGTGAAATAGGCATAACCTACCTACCTCACAGGACTGTTGTGAGGATCAAATGAAATTATGTACATGAGAATACAATATATGTGATAAATAACTGTTACTCTTTTGTGTCTGCTTATAAGGGGGGAAACCACTGATCTTAAATGAGGCTCAAGTTTGAATCCTGGCTCCATCTCTTGCTCTGTAACCTTGGACAAGTCACTAAGCCTCTCTAATTTGTTCCCTCATTGGGTAACAACCCCCACTTCCCAGGTTATGCAACTTAAATATGTTGACATATGTGAAAATTCCTAGCTAGGTCTGGCACATAGGAGCTCAGTAAAGGCTTGCTCTTTCAGTAGTAGGAATGGTGGACTGTCATGCCAGGAACAAAGAATCTCAAGAAAGTACAGTTTAACCAGCTCTTTTAGAGCAGTAGGTGCGTGGGCCCCAAAGATGGGAACAGCCACAGATAAATTCAGCTAAATTTGTGTGGAAAAAGCTTAGGGCTTCATGGTGGGCTATGGGAACTTAGGAAAAAAAGAGCCTCAGGGCTCGGTGGTGGTTAAGCTGGGCCTTTGGGTAGGTTGAGTTTTTTGACAGAATAGGTAAGAAGGGAACCTTGGGCACAGGAAACAGCAAGAGCAGGGAACTGGCAGCTAGGCAGAAAGGGTGATGGAGGAAGGGGGTGCATTCACGCATGTCCCTGGCATCAGGGGAGTGACAGGTGGCACGTTCAATGCAATCTCTTTGTGCACACATCTAACTTAGGTGAGCTCAGCCATCTGCTTAGCAAAACTTTGAGAAGAAACACCAGGCAGTGCCAGCTGTGCCATCCTAATGCACAAGTGAGTTTGCTTGAGTGTGAGCTAGGAGGCAGAGATGTGCTTCTTGTGAGACCCTCCCTGCCCTGAGTGAGACCCAATGATGATGTCATCTGGACTCAATTTAACCTTTCATATATAGCCCAGGCTTTGTCCCAGCTGAAGGGGCAATGTCGGGTACACATCACTTACTAGCTCTCTGTTCCTGCCTAGGTGTGGCCCCATGCATGCAGAGAGATAGTCAGAATGGGTGCTCAGGGGGACAGTAAGACATCTTGGGATGACCACTTCGAGGTCCTACCTTAAAACGGGGTCTTTGCATGCTTGGAGACCAGTAGCAGCCACCACCTCAGCCACCGCTCTGATCTCACACCTTCAGGACCTCCAAAATCCCTTTGCCTTTTTATGAAGGGCCAAGACTCATGACCCTGTCCTGTCTTTGGGCTAGAGCTCCCAGTGCAGGAGTGGCCACGGTCTCTCTCCTTGTCCACATCTCAGACCTTGCAGCCATTCTGTTTCGTAAATTGTGCAGACAGAATTATATAGCATTTAATATGTACCTGCCCATTTATTCACCCCAAACTTCAGCTTCCTTTTATAGATTACTCCTTAAATAGTCTGTTGTGAATGGGGGCTTAGCCACAGTCAGCCTTGGACTAATTTCTTGGTTCATGTGGCAAGAGCACCCACTCATCCCTTTCTTGAACTGCAGTCTCTTGATACTGACCACTTGTGTGTCTGCCTGTGTCACCGGGTGTTCAGGCTGATGGGGGAATTGGCAGGGAAATGAGACCTGTGATCATCAATCAGAGCAAAACAACCTTGAGAACAGTCCCATCAAAGGGACGAACAAGCCAGGACCTGTGTTTAGGCTCTGCAGGGTTCTGGTTCTGGCAGCTCCATCTGTCCAGACAGCCTAGTGATCTCAGTCTCCTTCAGAACCTTTGGGACAGTGTGGTACCAGCAAAGGTGCAGTCTGGTGACACATTCACCCCTGTCTGGATCACAAGGACCAAAGGAGACCCTGGGGAGAAATGTTAGCCTGTAGAAGCCAGATCACTGAGCAACCCACAGCATCCAGGACCCTACCCAACACAGGACAGCAAAACAAGCTTTGAGGTGGCACTGTCTGGCTCTAGACAGTCAGAGTGGGCTAGCTCCAGTGCCCACCATCCTCACTGAACTACATCCTGGTAGGGCAGTGAGGACAGGGCCCGATCTTTCCCTTTGCATCGCCAGAGCGTAGAACACAAAAGGTGCTCAACAGGCCCAGTGTGGTGGCTCAGCCTATAATCCAAGCACTCTGCAAGACCAAGGTGGGTGGGCTGCTTGAGCTCAGGAGTTCGAGACCAGCCTGAGCAAGAGCGAGACGCCGTCTCTACTAAAAGTAGAAAAACTAGCTGGCAGTGGTGGCAGGCAACTGTAGTCCCAGCTACTCGGGAGACTGAGGCTAGGGAATCACTTGAACCCAAGAGTTGAAGTTGCTATGAGCTACAGTGATGCCACAGCACTCTACCCAGGATTACAGAGTGAGACTCTATCACCAAAAATAGAAAAGGAGATAGATGCTCAACATACATTAGCGCAGCTGGGTACAGTGGTTCATGGCTGTACTAATCACACTCTGGGAGGCTAAAGACAGAAGGATCCCTTGAGCCCAGGAGACAGCCTGAATAAGAGCAAGACTCCATCTCTACTAAAAATAGAAAAAAGTAGAAATTACCCTGGCCTTGTGGTGTCTACTTATAGTTCCAGCTACTCTGGAGACTGAGGCAGGAGGACCACTTGAACACAGCAGTTTGAGGTTGCTGTGAGCTATGATGCCATAGCACTCTAGCCTGGGGCAACAGAGTGAGACTCTGTCGCAAAATAAATAAATAAATAAATATGTTGGCAGGACTTTTGGCACCTGTGGAGTAGGACATTTTTAGCCCCAGAATGACCACTCTTGCTCACACTCCTTGAACAAAAGTCCTGCCTGAACTAAAGTAGGCTAAAGAGAGTACAATTTGAAAGTCAGGCTGCTGGGCCATTTAATGGTTATGTGGTCTTAGACAAGTTACTTAACCTTGCACTTTCCTTGTCTGTAAAGTGGAGATAACAGTATTCACCTCACAGGGATGTTGTAAGGGTTTGATGAGGTAATACGTCTACAGCTTTTTGAATAGTGCCTAGAAAACGATATTACAACCATTAACATGACATTTTCTGTCCTCATCTTTCACTGCTGTCCTACTTGCCCACTCCCTCAGTGTCTCCTGCATAGTCCATGTGGATTTCCCTCTCCTGACCTTTGCCAGACCACTCCCAATGCTCACAGTGTCCCACACTCGCTCCTCTCCAGTGACCCACATCCTGTTCATACATCCCTTCTCACCCTCCATCCGCCCTCTCACTGAGCCCTTCTTACTTTGGTCTTCTAGTACCCTTGGATCTGAAAAACAGATCTCATCACATGTTCTGTTCATATAGACTGAGTGCTTACGTACATCCAAAATTCCTGTGTTGAAACCTAACCTCCAAGGTGATAATATTTGGAGGGGCAGCCTTTGAGAAGTAGTTGGGTCATGAGGGTGGAAATCTCAAATATGGGATTAGATCCCTTAAAAAAGGAGGTCCCCAAGGGCTCCCTTACCCTTTCCACCATGTGAGGACACAGTAAAGAGACAGCCATGTATGAACTGGAAACCATAGCCTTCAATGGACAGCAACCAAATCTGCCTGTGCCTTGATTTTGGACTTCCCAGCCTCCAGAACTGTGAGAAATATTAATACACTTCTGCCACCAAGTTTACAGTATATTCAGTTTTCATTTTCTGAATGGACTAAGACATTCACAAACTCTTTTTTTTTTTTTTTTTTTGAGCGAGAGTCTCACTTTGTCACCCTCGGTAGAGCTGGCATCACAGCTCACAGGAACCTCAAACTCTTGGGCTTAAGCAAGTCTCTTGCCTCAGCCTCCCAAGTAGCTGGAACTACAGGCACCCACCACAATGCCCAGCTATTTTTATTTTTTGGTTGTAGTTGTCATTGTTGTTTGGCAGGCCTGGGCTGTATTTGAACCCTTGGGCTCCCGTGTATATGGCTGGCACCCTAGCTGCTGAGCTGCAGGTGCCGAACCCACAAACTCTTGTAAACACCTACTAAATGGCAGGCTCTGGCTGGGCTCTGGGAAATCAAAGATTATCCCTCTACATTCTTTCCTTGGGGAGTTTGGTGGAGGAGAGAGACAGGCAAACAAATTCCAATATAGGGTCCAGTGCTAAGGTAGAAATCTAATCTCCAGGGAGAGTGGATCACAAAAATAGGATAGCCAACTTTAGCAATAGCCCCTCAATGTACATAGTTTATAAAGCACTTTACTTCCTTTTCTTCATTTAATCCTCCCAGCAGGGCTCTGAAAGAAGCTGTACAGAGAGGTGCTTTTTTTTTCCGCAGATGGGAAGTTGAGATTTGCAGAGGTGAAATGACTGTCCTACAGTCGCACTACATGTAAGTATAGTGCCTGGCACATGGTAGGCCCTAACCTAGGCTAATATTAAATTGCATTAAACATCATTTAATTCAAGTTAAGTGGCATAGGTGGAGAACCCAGTCTGAATCCTTCCTCAAGATGATTCCTTCTCAACTGTGAGGCTAAGGACAGAACCAGCCTTCCAAGAACCAAGACTCTGATCAAGGCTTCTCCACTGACATTCCAGGGGGCTTTGAGCAAATCACTTCATTTCCCTGGCCTGAAACATTCCTTGGCAACATGCAGGAAGGTAGAGTTGGTCTCTACCAGCCAGAAGTATCTTCTAGCCAAAGAAAAATGGCAACATGATCTTCCTACCCATAGAGACATGCAAAGAGAGGCCCCCAAATCCAATGATTGGTTGTCATGGGGGCTTCCAGCTAGGGACTGGCCCATAGTGTCTTCTCCCATCCTTTCATCCTGTGAATGTGAACTAGTGAAAGTAACACTCAGTGATGGAGCAGCACTGTGATTGCTGTGTTTTCCAACATGAAATGTTGGATTGTATTAAGTGCTGCTGGGCATTGAACAACCGGGCAAAGTGGAATCACTCCAATGGCATGTCACATGACAAATACTCCCATGAATGTAAATGGTAAACTGTTGTGAGGGGAGGCTTACTCCATACAAACATGGTGCTTCTCATCTCCTTAGAGGAGAATCCAGGTTAGACAAACTGAGACCCCCCCACAACCCACACCCTACCCCACCATTCCTGAACAGAGAGAGATTCTCCCTTATTTGGCTAATAAGAGAGAGGGAACTAGTAGGGATTGTAAGAATATGACCTTCTTCAGCTATTTTGGGCGTAGAACGTGGAAACGTGCTGGAAGGAAACATAACTGACCATCACAGGTAAAGAGGAAAGATAACTGACTTTGAATGCAGCAGAGCATGTCCAAACTCTTGCTTTACTGTGGCAATCAGTGCTACTTTCTCAGTCTCAATGACCTCATCCATGAAAAGGGGGTAAAATACTTGCCTTGCCTACCTCAAAAGGTGATTACAGGGATTGAGGGAGAGAACACACGGACAGTGCCTGGCTGCCTCCACACTGGACAGAGCTCTTCTGAAGCAGGTACCACATCCCATGCTCTATATCCCCAGCCCTCACCACATTGCCTCCAAGGGAGAGGTTCTCAGCTCACACTTTTTGGATAAGCGACTGAACTCTACTGCTTTACTCACAGGAAATGGGTGCAGCAAGGTGGAAGTAATTGTCGTGGTCCACAGCCAGGATGGACCCCAAGACCCTGACTTCCAGCCCTCTCTCTCCCCTACAACACCATGTGTGTGCAACATTCAGCAAAGCCCTCTTTGTTCTTTGGAGCCTTTCTTCATTCAACCTCTTGGTTGGTGACTAGCAGTTTTGGAACAAGAACTTAGGTCTGCTAGACTCCAAAGCTATAGGCTTATTTTATGAAAGCCATCAAAAGCTGTCATGGGGCCTAAGTGGCATTTTGGATCTCTTTCCCAGCCAAGGATTTAGCTAGTTCTCCAAGTGATAACCCTCAGTTAGGATGATGCTTCAACACCATATTTTCCTGCAAAAATCTAATACTGAACAGCAGCCAGCATCTAAGGACCCAGGCCAAATGACCTGCCTGCCTCCCCTATAGTAGCTCCTCACTGCCAAAAGCTAAGAAACAGGATATATTGTCTCCATCAATGCTAATTTTGAAATTTCCGCAACTCTGAAATGAGGCTTAACAATTGACGGTATCTTGCAACTATAATTGATCGTCATTTATTCTTATATGTTGGAACATACAATAAACTTGTATCTTAGAAATGTCTGAGATGAAATAAAATCCAGCATTGGCCAGCCAGGGCAGTATCACTGCAGGTCTGTGCATTGTTTTCCCTGTTTATTTATTTATTTAGAAATTGATCCTGATTTTATTTTTTAAAATATTTTACCAGAAATTAATTTTTTATTTCAAAATATTAAGGTAATGAAAATGTTTTAGGTTACATGGATCACTTTTGCTTGAGTGCTTGAGTCCTGGCAATAGATATGCCCATCACCCAAATAGTGTTCAGGCCACTATTTGTGCCACCACCACCTCCAGCTCCCATTGATTTCCACTGAGTTTCACATCCCTCTGTGCACCTTGGTGCGCATTGGTTAGTTCCAATTTCCCTGGGCCATTTAGACCCCAAGGGCTCATTTCCTTCTGAGCTCATTGTGCCTTATTTCACCCATAGGAAAAATAGCCAAAGTCACAAAGCCGGACATCTACAAGCCAAGGAGAAAGCCCCTCACTAGAAACCAACCTACTGATACCTCAAAGTCTCAGCCTCCGGAACTGGGAGAAATTTTCTTTTTCTTTTTTTCTTTTCTTTTTTTTTTTTTTTTTTTGTGAGACAGAGTCTCACTTCGTCGCCATCGGTAGAGTGCTATGGCATCATAGCTCACAGCAACCTCAAACTCTTGGACTCAAGCAATTCTCTTGCCTCAGTCTCCCGAGTAGCTGGGATTACAGGTGTCTGCCACAATGCCCAGCTATTTTCAGAGATGAGGTCTCTAGCTCAGGCTGGTCTCGAACCCGTGAGCTCAGGCAATCCACACGCCTTGGCCTCCCAAGTGCCAGGATTACAGGTAAGAGCCCTTGAGCCCAGTCCAGAGAAAATTTCTTTTTTTTTTTTTTTGGCAGGGGCTGGGTTTGAACCCGCCACCTCCAGCATATGGGGCCAGCGCCCTATCCATTGAGCCACAGGCACCGCCCAGAGAAAATTTCTGTTTGAGCCCCCGGTGTGTGGTACTTTGTTACAGCATCCCTAGCAAACTAATCCAATAAGAACGCAGACACAGAAGAGGCTGAAGGGGGACCTTGCATCCAGGCTGTTGGCTCCACAGCCCACTCTTCCACCATGGCCTCCACCCAAAGCAGTGCCACTGCCTAGGCATCCTGGGGCTCCTCTGGCTTAGAGCTATTCTGCCTCTAATTCCTCAGCTGAGTATGGAGGATAAATCCAGGATGGACCTCTGTGGGACACAGAGGAAAACAATGGACCACGATGGTGGGGCTGAGAGCAAAACCACACACAGATGTGCCCACATGCCCCTACAAGCATGCATGTGTGTATGTGTGTTCCTACATGCACACACGCCTGCCCTATATGTGTTCCTGTCTCCTAGAGCAGTGTTCTTTCTGCCTCTTTATACTACCTCAGAATTACACCATAAAGGCAGCCAAACCCACAGTCTGATGATCAGCCCTGATGTAAGTCCTGTCATTTAAAATCTTGTGCCAAGTCACAACCACCACTGGGTGAGCACCAACAGGAGCATTGTCTATATGATCTCTTTGATCTTGACAACAAGCTGAGAGGTCACATTATAACAGGCATTTTCAAGTGAAGACACTGAGGCCCAGACAGATTTAATAGCCCAAGGGAACGAAGCCAGAAAGTGCTACCACTTTCATGACACCAAGTCTGTATGACACATAATCCCAGAGCTACCAAGTTGCACAACTCCAGGGTCTCCATTCAAATAAAATAATAACATACAATATGACTGGTACTCCCAGAAGCTGTGCGACCCCAGCCCTGCAAGGCTCCTCTTTTTCCAACCTCCTAGTGTTTCTGATCTAAGGATATAGAAGCCAGTTCCTAAGCCCCTATGGGACAGGCACTGTTAGGCCCTGGCACACAGACCTGAGCTTGTCTTCTTAGCTGGCATCACCTAAATGGGAAGACATGCAAATAAATAATTTCAACACAGTTGGATCTCACCGTGTTAGACAGGCAAAGAGGGGTGAGGGAGAGCTGAGAGAACTAAGGGCCACACTGAAGGGGACACAGGGTATGGTCAGAGATGCTTCACCAAGTAGGACATGCATCTGATGGCTTTTGAAGGATAAGTAAAAGTTTCCTAGGCAGACAAGGCAAAGAAGTACATTCCAGCCATAAAGGACATCATGTGCAAATAACAATAGCTGATACAGATTACACACTCATCATGTATTAGGCATGATGCCGGGTACTTTTCTTGTAGTATCTCATTTAGTTCTTCTAACAACACTGTGATAGGCACCATCACTAGACTTATAGATGACAAAACTGAGGCTCAGAGAGGGTGAGTAATTTGCTCAAAGTCACATAGCTTTTAAGACAGTTATTAAGTGACAGGACCAGGATTCCAACCCTAATCTGCTGTCTCAGGAGCCTGTGCTTTTTATCACAACCACATTACTATTTTTGTGCATAATTAAGTGTTAATGAAAGAACTGTAATATTTCCTTAATAATTTCTCTGATTTTTCTAATTGTTATTAAGTGTAGTCAGCTCTTTCTCCTGCCTTCTCCGACCAGGGGATGCGGGAAATGTCAGGTCCAGGGATGCAATGGACTCATTTGGCAGTGAGATGGGACAAGAGAAGACAAGCTTGGAGCTTGTTTACATTTGGAAGCCTTTAGGGACTTATAACATTTTCACTGTTTTTTTGCTTTGCCTTAAAGAAAATCCAGACAAGCCAGAAGACATTTCGTTTTCTAAGGCCCCACCATCTTAAGAAAAAGGAAGGAGGAGGAGGATCCATTTCCATGAAGTCTGTCCAAGTTGACTCAGTGCCCTGCTGGCCAAAAGCCCCAGCTTGAGTTTGGAGCATTTTGTTCTGCTGTTTTTAAGGACTGGTCAGCAAAATACATCCCAGGGTTGTTTGATTGTTTTTCCCTGTTGCCTCATGACTTCCAGACAAGACTAGCCAAAACTCACTCTCCCACCAGCATTCTCAAACAAGTCCTCTTTAGCCTGAAATGTAAGACAGAATTAAGAAAGGCTCAAAGATGCACAAAGGCTTTTCCAAATGTTCCATGCCCAGGCAGGGTAGTGTAAAAGAAAGCAGGGCTGGGTGCCAGGGATCCTGAGGTCTGGCCTTAGCTCTTTCTCCCACCTGCTGTGTAATGTGAACAGGTCCCTCTGCCTCTCTGGACTGGTTTTCTTGTATGTGAAACAGTGGAGTCAGTTATTTGTTCAATTGGTTTTGTTTGTTGAAAACATGAACAAATGACCTTCCACAGTAAAGCACTGGGCAGAGGGCTGGGGATACTGAGCCCATATTTCAAGAGCCGTGGTCCATATTTCAAGAGAACTCTCAGCTCAGGGCTGAAAACAACCAGAAAAGAGAACAAAGTAAGAAAGATACCTTCTTTCCCTGATTGGAGAGGCAAGTGGGGTCAGGGATGGAGGATCTGGGCTAGATCTTATTTTATTTACTTATGTATTTACTTATTTATAGTACTTTGAGTTGCCATTTCATGAGCTGGGCTTTAAAGGGCAAGTAGAGTTCGTTACAGCCAGAACTCGGAAAGGGCATTACAGCAGAGCAAAGGCTCAGTGATTGAAAGAGCAAGGTCAGCTATGCAACAGAGGCACTGGAGAGGAGTGGCTAGGAATGGTTAAGGGTCTAGGCAGACTGCCTGGTTTCAAGTCCTGACTATGTGACCTTCAGCAAGTTATTATACCTCTCTGAGCCATCAGACAAATGAAGATAGTAATTCTACTTACCTGATAGGGATTTGTAAAGATTAGCTGAATTACTGGATATAAAGTGCTTAGAAATGACTAGCACCTTTTACTCAATGAATGATAATTATCAATATTACTATTATTCTATGTAGTTAGTCTAGGCTAGAGGCTAAAAAAGTATACCAAAACCAGATTATGAAGAGTTTTGTATGTCAAATGTTGATTCAGTCTACTCACTGTTTATCTGGCCTTGGAGATACGCGCTAAATCAGAGCCACACCTGCCTCTAAGTAATTGTCCCAGAGTAGGGATACCAGGTGTGTGGAGGGAGGGAAACAGCAGGGGTGGATTGCTGGAACGAACTCAATGCCCTTCACCATCATGTAGCAATTACATAACAGACGAGAGGCTTTCCCTGATGGACCCTGCATCCAAATGTAGATAGATAACTCCCAAGTGGCACAGCTATAACCAGACTTGGACAGTTAACGAGAATTTCCCCAGGGCTCAGGAGATGGCCAAATGGAAATAAACATAAACCACACATGAGCTAGAACGTTTTCACATGTTAAGGTCTAGTTGTCTTTAGTGTTGCGCACCCTCTGGCAAGCCTCTCTGCCCAGCCCACGCTGTGTGTGTATCAGAGGCCATTTTCCAACCCTACCCCAAAGTCCTATTTAGCCCATGTAGACAAATCTGGAGTCCCAGCCCCAGAAAGAGTACCAGAGTGACAACTGGTCTTTCACTTGCCTAGCTCGAGCATACCGTTCACATTGATTTTCTCTCTTATACTCAACTGTTCTCTCTCAATTGTCACAGAGAATATCATCCCTAAAAGTATTCAATCCCTTAGGGTAATAGCAGATAAACTCATTATAGCAGAGGCTATTGGTTGTCCTTTGATATCCATTTTTCCCTACTTCTTCTAGTAGTAGAAACGTGAATTTCAACTAGGCACTTGGCCACCCAATAGAAAGACTTTATGTCTTGGCCTCCCTTGCAGCTAGGGAGGGCCATATGACCAAAATCTGACCAACAGGGTATGGGAAGAAGTGGTGTGGCCATGAAGGAATGCACCACTCTTCATCCCTTCCTTCTTTCTGCCGTCTGGAATGGAAGACATGTGGCAGGAACAGCCATGTTGGACCATGATGTGAAGACCACATGCTGAGGATAAAAAGAGAAGGAACCTGGGTCACTGTTATCATGAGTGATTCATGGGCTGACTACCTCTATACTTTCTTCTATGAGAGAGAAAATAAATGTTCCCTTAGTCAGTTTGGGCTGCTACAGCAAAAATAGCATAAACTGGGTGACTTGGACAACAAACATTTATTTCTCACAGTTCTGGAAGCTGGGAAATCCAAGATCAGGATGCTGGCAGAGCTGATGTCTGGTGAGGGCATTCTTACTGGTTGTAGTTAACACTAATTGACTAACCCCCTCATGTGGGCTCTAGTCATGACTTCCAAAGACCTCATCTCCAAATACTACTACTGTGGGGAGTAGGCTGTCAAACATATGAATCTAGGGAGGAAATAAACATTCAGCCTATAGCATCATGGTAATGAAGAGCTAGGGATTGGGCATTGGGAAAGGATTGTATCAAGCTGCAATGGAAGATGGGGGTTAAGATATTTGCGACAGTTGAAAAAAATATACCTCACTGAGCTGAGTGGAAGATGTCCAGAGTTTGCTCCTGTGATGTCATACAAACCCAGTACAATATATGGTACTTTCCACATTATCCTAAATACTCCAAGGGGACAAGTCTTCTTAGAAGATCTTAGTGAGGGAAAACATTTTACTGATTAGAGACTCCTGCTTTTCTTTTTTTTTTTTTTGAGACAGAGCCTCAAGCTGTCACCCTGGATAGAGTGCTGTGGCTTCACAGCTCACAGCAACCTCCAATTCCTGGGCTCGAGCAAATCTCCTGCCTCCGCCTCTCAAGTAGCTGGGACTACAGGTGCCCACCACAATGCCCGGCCATTTTTTAGTTGCAGCAGTCATTGTTGTTTGGCAGGCTGGGCTGGCCCGTTGAGCCACAGGCGCCAAGCAGAGACTCCTGCTTTTCAACCAAGCATATGCTTCAATTTGGACCCCAGATGCCAATGCCATTGTAGATACCACTTAAGCTAGGACTGCTGGACATGTTGCACAGTAAGATTGTCCCCTGTCTGTACCCCTTTACATTGGTATATTACTGAGGCCCCAGCATGTGGCATGGTCAAGCCAGGAGACATGCCAAGAGAACCTTTGTACACGAACGTCATTCATTCTCTTTATTCATTCCATTGTGCCAAATCTTCCCAATTCTTCAAGCACTAGCTCTTCCAGGCACTCCTAACCTTAGTTCCCCCGCCTGAGGTTCTATTGTTATTATTAATAACAATATTTATTCATTAAGCCCTTACACAGATCCAGGTACTAGGCTAAGTTATCACTTCATTTTGGTTTATTTTTGAAAGTCTGGCTCTATCACCCAGACTAGGGTGTAGGGACATGATCATAGTTCACTGCAGCCTCAAACTCCTGAGCTGAGGTGATCCTCCTGCCTCAGCCTTCTGAGTAACTGGGACTACAGGTGTGTACTCCATACTCAGCTAATTTATTTTATTTCTTGTAGAAACAGGGTCTAACTATGTTGTTCAAGCTGATTCCAAACTGCAGGCCTCAAACAATCCTCCCACCTCACCCTTCCAAAGTGCTAGGATTACAAGCATGAACCAATGTGCCTAGATCTAAGTTCTTTTTTTGTTATTGTTGTTTTTAAGACACAGGGTCTCACTTTGTCACCTAGGCTGGCGTGCAGTGGCACAATCTTAGATCACTGTAACCTTGTCCTGGGTTCAAATGTCCTCCCACCTTTGTCTCTGAAGTAGCTGGGACTACAGGGGCACATCACCATGCCCAAGTACTTTTTTTAATATTTTACACAGGCGGAGTCACCATTTCCACCTGACTGATATTTTTATCTTTTGTAGAGACAAAGTCTGTCTGTATTGCCCAGGTTGGTCTCAACCTCCCAGGCTTACAGGCATAAGGCACCATACCCAGCCCAGCCTAAGTTATTTACATATATAATTATTCAATTGAATCCTTACTATGACTTTCTGAGCTAGGTGTTATTACCTTCATTCTATAGGTGAGAAACTATGACTGAGAAAGGTAGAGCACGCCCAAGGTCAGAGAGCTGCTAAATTACTGAGTCGGGATTTCAATGCAGGTGTGGCCACTGACCCCACCAAAAGTGAGCCCTTCTTCTTGGAACTCCCTTGACCCTTAACCTGGACTCTTTTAGGGCGGGATAATTTCCCAGATCCACTCCAGCACTGCTACCAGTGCTAGGGTTCTGGGATAATCAGAGAGAGTGCTGAAGGGTCACAGGACCTTCTTGGTGGCTCTTTGAGAGCATCAAGGCCCTCTGGTGCTGGGCTCATTTCTAAAAGCCTTCCCCCAACTCTACCCTTTATGCAGGATGCATCTTTAGAATTCCTGGACTCAATATTCTAAATATTGATTGTCTGTAGGAGCAAGTCAGCAATTTGTGGTTTCCCGACAATGGCTCTGTATTCTATTAAAGGACTTGACTTGTTTGCATTTCCACCATCAGGCTGGACAAAGGCCCAGGTCTGGCCTACCCTTTTGCCTGGTGACCCAGAGCTATTCTGGCTGAGTCCCATGGTCAGGTCACTGCCCCATCCCCTCAAAGTGGGGACCATAGGACAAGGCAGAAGCCTAGCTCTGCTATCAGAAAAATAAAACCCAAACAAAACTATAACTCTTGCTCAGAGAAAGGATCATTGTGGTGCCCATTTTTCTAAATGTCCATTTTCTTACTTTAAAGCAGTGGTTCTCAACCTGTGGGTCACGACCCACAGGAACTGTATTAAAGGGTTGTGGCATTAGGAAGGTTGAGAACCACTGCTTTAAAGGGAAACAGATAGGTTTACATCCAGAGTGTTAGTGTTGATAAGAGGGTGGGAAAATGAGCACCCTTATATACTAGTGGTTGGGTATAAACTAATACCATCTTTCTAAATGAAATATATTTATTGGCATTTCACATGTGCACTTTGATGCAGCACTTACAGTTCTAAAATTTGTCTTACAGACAGTCTTGCATGTTATGCAAGGATGTATGTACAGATATGTGTTTATGTTTTATTTATAATAGTAAAAAGTGTCAGTAATCCAAATGATCCTCAACTGGGGACTTATTAAATAAATAATGTTTAGCCACACAGCAGAAAACTTTGCACACATTTTTATTTTATTTTATTTTGAAACAAAGCCTCACTCTGTTACCCTCAGTAGAGTGCCATGATGTCATAGTTCACAGCAAACTCAAACTCTAGGGCACAATCGATCCTTTTGTCTCAGCCTTCCAAGTAGCTAGAACTACAGGGTCTGCCACAGTGCCTGGCTATTTTTAGAGATGGGGTCTGGCACTTGCTCAGGCTGGTCTTGAACCTGTGAGCTCAGGGCGGCTGGTCTTGAACCTGTGAGCTCAGGGCGATCCACCCGCCTCAGCCTCCAGAGTGCTAGGATTATATTTTTTATTTTTTGGAGACAGTCTTACTCCGTCACCCTCAGTGACAAACTCTTGGGTTTCCAGTGATCCTCTAGCCTCAGCCTCCTGAGTAGCTAGGACTACAGGTGCCTGCCACCATGCCCAGCTAGTTTTTCATTTTTTTAGTAGAGACAGGGTCTGGCTCTTGCTTAGGCTGGTCTCAAACTCCTACCCACCCACCTTGGTCTTCCAGAGTGCTAGGATTGCAGGCGTCAGCCAGTGCACCCACGCCCGGCCTTTTAAATAAAGGAGACTGTTTTCAGTAATCTGGGTGGCCTCATCCAATCAGTTTAAAGGCCTAAAGAGAAAAACTGAGTTTTCTTGGGGAAGAAATTCACCTGTGGGCTTCTATGTCAGCTCCTGCCCAAATATTTCCAGCCTGCTGGCCTGATTTTGAATTTGCCAAGCTAGCCTCCACAAGTGCAAAAGCCACTTCCTTGCAATAAATAAATAAATAAATACGTACACAGCACAAGTTCTGTTTCCTAGGTAAAATCCTGACTGATAACAATTCCTGAGATCAAGGGCTAATAAATTACACAAGTGGGGTTCCTCCTCTTGACAAGGCAAGACAATCCTTAAGTCCATTTGGCTTCAGAGGATTTGTTTCTCCACCAGATGCCAGAGTGAGCCTGACAAAATACAAATGGGACCTTGGCACCCATAGTACAGTGGTTACAGTGCCAGCCACATGTACCAAAGGTGGCAGGTTTGAACTCAGCCAGAGCCAGCTACTCAACTGCAACAAAAAAATAGCTGGGGGGTGGGGAGGGGAGCAGAGGCAAGATGGCCAACTGGAGCCAGCTTTCCACAGAGGCTCCTGTCCAGAGGAGAGTTAAAGAATAGAAGTTTAGCAAGAAAGCCGATGGTTCGGATCTGAGCCAAGAGAGAAGATTGAAGAACACACATCAACCCAGCTGAGGCGAGCTGCAAACTCAAGAATACAAACAAAAGGTACAAAATCCAACATCAAGCGAATGGGAATCCCCTCCCCCATGAGAACAGCTTGCAGTTACTCCATACAAACAAGCGAGCAGAGTTCAAACATCCTCCCATTTTATCCCATGGGAGAGACCCTCTAAAAACCAGACCTCCTTCGCTTACTAGAGTGCCATGGCACTCTCCTGCCAGGCATAAAACTGTATATATTCTCTACCTGTAATTTTGCACTCCCAGCATTCCCCTCCACTCTGACCCCAAGGTCTGGAAGCCTGTCCTCCAAGGAGTCCAGATTCTTGGGCATTTTCTCGAGGGGTGTGGATGGGGCATGGGCTGTTGCTGATCTGTGCTGATTCTCCCACACAGGAGAAAGGAGAGGACGGTCAACTGAGAGGGAGGAAGGAAGAAGGAAGGAAGGAGAGAAGGGAGGAAGGAAGGGAGGAAGGAAGAAAGGAAGAAGGAAGGAAGGAAGGAAGGAAGGAAGGGAGGAAGGAAGAAAGGAAGGAAGGAAAGGAGGAAGGAAAGGAGGAAGGAAGGAAGGAAAGGAGGGAGGGAGGGAGGAAGGGAGGAAGGAAGAAAGGAAGAAGGAAGGAAGGAAGGAAGAAGGAAGGAAGAAAGGAAGAAGGAAGACAGGCAGGGAAAAGGAAAGGGAAGCAGGAGAGGGAACAAAGATGGCCAGGAGGCCCCTGAGACACGGTGTGCTGAGAAGTGTTTAAAAACTGCTGTCAAAACAAACAAAATAATTCTCCAATAATGATTTCAGGAAACCCAGAGGTCCCAGGACGCAGAGTTGGGAAGCAACGTGCACTTTCAGATGCCATGGACACCAGTCCCCTCAACAGCAAAGCTGACAGTCCGTTGTGATGAATTGATTAAAGGTGGATAGGTTCTCAGTATTTGTGAACATTGTTATTATTTCAATTTATTTGTGTTTCCCTTCATGAGTTAATTTATAATAACGGCTATCTTTAACAACAGAGTCCCCTAATCCCTGAAATGTAAAAATCTGTACTGTCTGTGCCGGTACAGGTTGGATCTAGCGCAGACTGATAGAGATTCCTTTTCAATTCCTTAAAAAATAAAATGGATTGGGCTGCACCTGTGGTTCAGTGAGTAGGGTGCCGGCCCCATATGCCGAAGGTGGCAGGTTCAAACCCAGCCTTGGCCCGAACTGCAAAACAGAAAAATAGCTGGGCATTGTGGCGGGCACCTGTAGTCCCAGCTACTCGGGAGGCTGAGGCAAGAGAATGGCCTGAGCCCAGGAGTTGGAGGTTGCTGTGAGCTGTGACGCCACGGCACTCTACTGAGGGCGATACAGTGAGACTCTGTCTCTACAAAAATAATAATAATAATAAAATAAAATGGATCACATAAAGCAAATAGCACTTTTGCGTGGACTCCGCTGAAGCATTGGTGGAGAAAAAGAGAATTCTCTTTAATTTCAGATTATTAGGAGGGTACAAATGCTGAGGTTGCATTGTGTTCAATTCTAAGGTGAGTTAAGCTGTGGTTGAGCTATTCCCCCAGGGGTGTGCTGAACACCTCCACATCGTACGCTTCAGGGGAGAACCCACAAGTCGTCCTCCCTTCTAACCCCCACCCCGCCATGTTTCTTGACTACATCTGTGTTTTACTACTCATGTGGTTGTGTAGTTGTTCACATATTGGTTTCATATTAGTAATCGAGTACATTGGATTTTCTTGAGATACTTTACTAAAAGGAATGTGTTTCAACTGCATCTGGGTAAACACAAAAGATGTAAAATCTCCATCTTTTCATCTTCTGGCTGAAGAGAACTGCCTGGTACACATATCTCACAGTCTGTTTATCCATTCATGGGCTGATGGCTCTTGGGTTGATTCCGTGTCTTGGCAATTGTGAACTGAGCTGCAATAAACATTCTATTTCAAATGTCCTTGTGGTAAATTGATTTTTTTTTTCTTTTGGATAGAAAAAAATGGGATTTAGGCATCAAATGAAGATCAACTTTTAGATCTTTGAGGATTCTCCATACTTCTTTCCATAGAGCAGAGATTCTCAACCTGTGGTTCATGACCCACAGGAGCTGTGGCATTAGGAGGTTTGATTAGTTTGCAATTCCACCAGCTGTACAAAAGTGTTCCCTTCTCTCCACATCCCACACCAGCATCTGCAGATTTGGGATTTTGCAATGTAGGTGATCTGCCTGGAGTTAGGTGATATCAGAGTGGTTTTGATTTGCATTTCTCTGATGATTAGGGATGAGGATGAGCATTTTTTTCATGTGTTTGTTGGCCATTAGTCTGTCATCTTCAGAGACGTTACTGTTCAAATCTCTTGCCTACTTATAAATGGGGTTGTTTTCTCTTTTTTTGTTGATTAATGCTAGTTCTGTATAGATTCTAGTTATCAACCTTTTGTTAGATTCATGGGCGATTTTTTATTAAAACAAACAAAACTTCATCTCAATCATTATAAATTGTCATTCTTAGAAGTCCTCATCCCCTGCACTCATGCAGCTTTTGCAATTTTCTGCTACCCATTTGGCTACAGAAAGCACCTCACTTCTCATATCCTCAGAGATCCTTCCTCTTCCTAATTGTATCTTTATAAATCTGCTCCCACAGCTCCTCCCACTGAACTCTCAACGACTCTTCTCTCCTAAAAAAAAAAAGTTCACTCCCTACACCCAAATAAAACTGCAAACCTGTCATTATATTTTCAAGCCAAATGTGGGGGAGTTTCTAAAGCTGCAATCCTCAAACCACCTGCTTAAGAAAGAATCAGGATATTTACTTAAAATGCTGCTTAGTCAGCCCTGCTATAGATCTAATTAGAATCTTCAGGGGAAGCGTCTAGATACTGGTTTGTTTATTAAACACTTCAGGTGTTTTTAATAGACTTGAAAGTCTGATGCCATCAGTAATAAGCTCAACAGAATTTACTGACTGTCCATTTTAAAGGTAATTCCCTACAAAATAAGATAATCCCCATTGATGCTTGTGGTTTTTCAATCTGTGTCGTATATATGCTGCAATGCCATTCTCCCCTCTGTCTCCCTGCACCTGACTACACATCCTGAAGCCTCAACCTAGAAGACCTTTCTTGAGCCTCCCTAATCTCCAGACTTCCTCTCCCCTTCTTCAAGTGACTCCATTTCATTTCAGCAGTTCCTTCCCTAGGCCCTTACGCTCTCAGCCCCTCAGCTCTGGCCTTCACTGTGTTTCCGGCCACTTCCCGACCAGCCTGAAACCTTGAAATTCAACACTGCTTCTTTGGCATCTCCTATCCCTGTGCTTAGCGTACCGCCTGACAAACTGTCTGAATCCCATTATCTTCCCTTAATGATAAAGCAAACAGAGAAAAAAGTAAGGAGGAGGAGAAGAGAGAAAGGGTGGGGGGAGGGGCAGCAAGAGAGTGGAAGAGGCTCCTAGACAACTTTTGAAAGTTAGTCACTATTTTCTTTTTTTCTTCTTCTTCTTTTTTTTTTTTTTGGTTTTCTTTCCCTCACCCCCTCCCTCCTTCTCTGTCTTTTCTCTCCTTCCCCCAGGCCCCACTGTGTCATTGATTGTCATTAATTGTCCTCATTATTCAATGTTCTCCAATTATTTTTTTTCCAATTTCAATATCAAGTGTATCCAGATCAAGTAGAATGATATTGAAATATTTCTTTTTTTATTGTTTATAACATTTCTGGAATTGCTTGTCTTGTAAAATCATTGTGGTCTATGAGTTTATGATAGTTTGAACTTTGTGATTTAATTTAATTCATTGCTTAATTACTGTTTTCCTATGAATGCTTATACTGTGGTTAATATATTAGCATAGCAGTATTCTCAGATAGTTTTTTGTTTGTTGGGAGGTTGGGCTTTGGGGGGGCAGAGTTAATACTTTGCATGGAATATCCTAGTTTATAATAATGAAATTGCTTTCTCTTTTGCCTTGGGATTTTTTTGAGGTGAAATTTAAATTTTTGTGTGAGTAGTACTATTATGCCTATCTTGAGTGTCTTACTTGTACTGTATCACGTCATACCTTTGTTTAATTCTTAATAAACTGCTCACTCGTTAAAAAAAAAAAAAGAGTGGAAAAATAGAGAAGAATGAAATGGGCATATTTATTTTAATTTTTCATTTGGGGTTGAATTCTTATTTCATCAGATAATGTGTTGCTTTGCTCTCAGAAAATTCAGTTCTCTTAAGATTATAGTATCTTTCTTTTAACAATAGGAAAATTCAGATCTATGGAAATAAAAGAACCATCTGCAAAAGGGGTTCATTGGTGTGCCCAGAGAGGAGAACAGGAGAGGTTCAGGCCAAGTTTAATGAAAGGGGACTGAGAGCTGCCTGGGTGAAGTCGATGGTTGTATGGAGAGTGATGGGGGCGTGATGCAGGACTTGGTTTTACCCTGGGCACAGGGGAGGGAGATTCCACAGGTTGCTGGAAGGCTTTGGCAGGCAAGAGTCTTTACAGGGGAACTGTTGGGATAAGGCCACATAGGCCTTTTGTTCTGGGAGGGGAGGTGGAGCCTTAGGCACCTAACTCTATGGACTTTTATTAAACTAGAAATTTCTACTCATCCAAGTATTCATCAAACCTTCAACTCTGAGCATTGCTTATAATTTACACATGCAACAATGTGTACTCAAAAAACCTGATTTTTTCCTTTTTAAATGGTATTTCAGAAAATATTTTGCATCAAATAAGCATAAATATTATAAGCCATTTATAATATTTGCCAGGACAGGAACCCAGGCTGGCTGAGATTAACACAGCCCCCAGGGATCAAATAACCAAGCTCTGGCCTTGCTCTTCTGTGGAGGCATCCGTTATTTCTTTAAAGCAAAAAAAGTGAACACATTCCCTTAGATGTTACCCTCTAAGGCCATGTCCTTCAACCTTTTTTAATCTCACGGTGCACTTGAACCCATAGTTAAATTTTCACATCACACTTAAATTATGTTGATAAAAGAAAAAAAAAAAGTTCGAACTTCTTTTGGAAATAATTTAATTAATGATCTTTAAATTTTCTTAGGGCACACGAGTGCCGTGTAGCTCACCTGTTGAAAATCAGTGCTCTAAGGAAGTTTGCATGCAAACCACAGTGTGTGGTCCCAAATTGTTCTTAGAAGGCTAGAAGTTCCACACAAAAGAGATATCCACGTTTATGAGTTCTCTTCAATGATTTTTTTTTTTTGCAATTTTTGGCCAGAACTGAGTTTGAACCCGCCACCTCAGGCATATGGGGCCAGTGTCCTACTCCTTTGAGTCACAGACACCACCCACTCTTGGACAATTTTAAGGCCCATCTATATTTATAACTGAGTTGCCTCCTGGTGATTCTAGTTTAGATTCACAGGCAAATAAATGTCAGACAGAGCCCAGTTTAACTTCTAAATTCTGTGCTTTGCACAAGAGCCAAGCAAAGGATGGATGAAGGCAGAAAATGCTACATGAACCAATGTTTCCCACTTATATTTTTAAAAAATAGTTAGGAAAGTGGAAGCCATAAAGGGCAACCAGCAGTTGAATTGTGCCAAAATCAAAGTAATTGCAGGACTCCAATCAAAATCAGGGTCACAGTGGGAACTTCAATTCAGTTTCAGCAATAAAATCTTATCTGTCACATGAAATTAACGTTAATTTGACTTTTATTAGTTTTGCAAAGATGCTTATTTCACCTGCATAAATTAAATTTTAGCTTGAAAGTTGAAGAAGACTGAGAAGCACCAGTTTATCCCATATTTTAGGATAAATACATGGAAGTATAACAAAACCACACAGAAGACTGACCAGCTATAAGAATGCAGGGGTCAATGTTGACATACCATCTCGTTCATTTAGAACAGCGGTTCTCTACCTGTGGGTCACCACCCCTTTGGGGGTTGATCATCTTGAGGCTGCCTCCCCTCCCATTCTGCTGTGGTTCGTTGACGTTGATGCCTTTGTCTTATTCAGCTTCTATTTCCAACACTTTCTACAGGTTTGGCACATAGTGGGTAGTAAATAAATGTTAACATTATTGGTATCTCTAATATCTGCATAAAATGTAAAGGCCTACAAAGGTCATCTCTTAGCTCTGTTTATAGTGATGATCAGGCTTCATAATGATTATTAAGAAATCACTAGAATCTCTTGGCGCCTATGGCTCAACAAGCTAAGGCACCAGCCACGTACACCTGAGCTGGTGGGTTCGAATCCAGCCTGGGCCTGCCAAACAATGACAGCTACAACCAAAAAAATGGCCAAGCATTGTGGTGGGCGCCTGTAGTCCCAGCTACTTGGGAGGCAGAGGCAAGAGCCCAGGAATTGGATGTTACTGGGAGCTGTGATGCCACAGCACTCTATCCAGGGTGACAGCTTGAGGCTCTGTCTTAAAAAAAAAAAATCACTAGAATCAATACACAGGTATCATTTTCTGTAGCCTCAACCTTCCTCTTTTTTCTCCATTGTTCTCTCAAGCACGTAAAGAACTGATCTATATCTGATAAAAGTCAAAAGAGATGACAATTTAAATTAAATATCTTAATTTAAAGTACCTTGGTGTAGAATAGGTTTCCCCATGTCATCCATCATGGTTTTATACTCAAATTACAACGTAGAATAAATACGAAATTTAAATATCATATATATTCATAAGCTAAACAGTTCTAATGAATTCTATTATTAATCAGTTTGTGCAGAGAAAGATGAGCCTGTGAGAATTAATGTTCCCTTCACTTCATCCTCACAGGTGCATCACAAGCTGAGTTGTCCTAGAGATAAGATGAGATGTATCCGGCTCTTCATTACAAACGAAGCCACCTCCTGTGAGCTGTGCTGCCGCTGTCCTCCGGGAACTGGTCTCACTACTGTACATAGTCATGTTAGTACCTACACCAGGTGCTTGGGGACCAAATTCACCCTCCATTAGCATCTCCAGAAAATGGCTTGAGCAAGGAAAAAACAAAATGATTACATAAATACATGAATTCATTTGTCTGTGAATTTGATATCCCTCAAAGGGTCAAAGGTGTAAAGAATCCAAAGACCCTATATAGCACCAGCACTGCAATTCTACGGGTTTCTTTTCTTTTCTTTCTTTCTTTCTTTTTTTTTTTTTTTTTGAGACAGAGCCTCAAGTTGTTGCCCTGGGTAGAGTGCAATGACATCACAGCTCACAGCAACCTCCAACTCCTGGGCTTAAGCAATTCTCCTGCCTCAGCCTCCCAAGTAGCTGGGACTACAGGCACCCACCACAGTGCCCGACTATTTTTTGGTTGCAGCTGTCATTGTTGTTTGGTGGCCTGGGCTGGATTTGAATGGGCCAGCTTGGTATATGTGGCTGGCACCTAAGCCATGTAAGCCACAGGCACCGAGCCAGTTTCTACGGTATTCTTAATGATGTTGGGCAAAATTCTGGAACTTGCTCTTTTAAATTGATGTCTTTTCATCAGATTCCATGTTATTCATGCCTATTACATGTTATAATCCTCAATTAATACAAATATTCCATTAATTAGAGTGTTGCAGTGCAGGGAAGAGCTGCACCAAGGCAGACTGAGAAGGCCCCAGGCAGGGACTCTCCTAAAATCCAGTCCTGACACCCACTCCTGAGACCACTGGAGAAATGAAGAAATAACACAAGAATTTCCCACGTGGAGTTAGTGTGAAAAATCTGCTTAGACAGCAGGACACAGACACCATGTCAGTCCATAGCAAGGCAGATAGGTGCCCCACCGATAAGAAATCTCAGGAAGATTTTATTAAAGATTTCAGGTCATGAGTTTACAGAGTGAAAAAGAGCTGACCATCACATGACTCCGTTGGGGGTGGTCTTTTGATTATGAAAAAGCTCATCGTAGAACAATTCTCCAGGACAGAAGTAAGTAGGTAACAAGCAAAGTGGCCTTAGGGGATGGAGAAGAATGGTTATGGTTGGTTACAGCCTTCAGGTGAGATTGTCAGGGCTCTGGGGTAATTTTTAATCCCCTTCTAATATCTAATCCTTCTGATAATATTCTATGTCTGCTGAACTGCTGAAATTTATCACATGCCCCCAAACTAATTTTCTGTCTATTCTGGTGAACTTTCTGACCCCCTCTTACCACCGTACATAGCCGAGCAGCAGGATTCCCGGGCGATGCTGCCTGAGCCCTCCACAATGTCTGCCTCCATTATATTTCTACCCACACTGGAGTATCTTACTGGACAACCATTTCAGATAAACACAAGCCAACTTTGTTTGAAAAGATTTAATATTTGACACTGTAGAAAAATAAGGATGTTTGATTTTCAAGATATTTGGCATAGTTTCTATGTGACACATTGAGCTATGCCTGCAGTAAATATTGAGCTATTCCCAAAATAAAAAGACATAAATCATACGCTACTATGACATCAGGAAAAACAAATCAATGTTTCACACATGAAGTCTTTTTCTCAAGATCACAACAAATTTGTTTTTAAAAAATAATAATTTTAACTATATTATAACTGAATTTTTAATCCAAAAATACTTTTGTTTCAATTCTTCATTCAACAAAATTTACTGAGGACATACTATGTCCCAGGGGATTTATTAATAAACAAAAGCAACTTACTCACCACTCTCATACTATTCATAAACAAGTGCAAATCAAAGACCAAAACAAGCAAAGAAACAAATGAATAATCTTGTATAATCAGAAATCTAGTTGCTGAAGTAGAGAATGGTGGAGTGAGCTACCAGGAGGCAAGGATAGATTCTAATTTAAATTCTGAGGTCAGACAAGGACTCATGATAGAGGGAAAATTTGTGCTAAGACCTCAGAAATAAAAGTCATGAGACCAGAACATTTCAGACTGAAAGAACAGTACTTTACATCAGGAGTCAGCCCGGTATGTTCTAATAATAAAAAGTAGACCAACACATTTGAGGAACAGGGATTGGGGGAGTCAGTAAGAGCGAATGTGGTCACTGAAATGAACCACAGCCAAAGCATGTCGATGTTGTGTACTATGGTCCAGAGATTAATTTTATCATAAAAGCATTAAAAGAAAATAGGAGGTTTTTAAGCAGAGTATTACCATAATCTAGTTTGAGTTTTTAAAAATATATTTGTTAAAAAATATATATACATAACAAGGAAGTTCCCAACTATAAGCTGATCACCCCAGCTGCGGTCTCTGAGAGACTGAAGATTTGAGGTTCCCTGGCCAGGGCAGCCCTTCAGGAGCTCCTTAGTAAAAGACTTATTAAACTGGTTTCAAAGCACAGAGCTCAAGTAATTTATACCAGAAACACCAAGGGCAGAGATGCCCCAGCTGCTGGTGAAGATGCATGAACAGGGTCCAAGCCACCATATATTTGGAAAAATAAAACTTTATTGAACAACAACAAGAACAACAACAAGCTATATATAGAATGGATTAAAAGAGAGAGAAATTTCAACCATAAATTCTGAAAAAAAAAAAAAAGCAGGAATAACGTAATTGCCTAGAAACTGGTATGTTAGAACACCTGATTCATGAGATGAGATCAACGCTCAAATGTATGTCTTTCTCTAGCTGATGCCTTAAAACTTACGCGCTAGGAGTAATCTCCTGTCCAGGCAAATTTAGTCAGATCCAATCCATTTTCTGCTCCCTCTCAGTCAATGGACATTTCTCCAGTACTAAGTTAAACTCCACTATTATTAAAGTTCTTTAATCTCCATTCAAATGGAGAACTTGCTACATCCTCCAAACTCAGATTCATAAGATAGGGCCTGCCTTGGGGGAAGGGGTGAGGTCAGCATCTGGCTCCTGGCCTGCTCGAATCCTCGGCCTCTTGCTAGCTAATGGTGCGGACCTTGGCTGCAATTGAAGAAAGTATGAAAGGAAAGGAAGTTCAAGGTGAGGAAATGGCAAGAAAAGGGAAAGGACAGAAAAGGCATTTCTTGCTTCCTGCTAGTCATTTTACGTGGGCCAGTGGATTTGTGCTCTGTGGGCTTGGTACATGTGTAAAATTGACACCTCTTGATAGCGTTTTCGAGGTCCTTTAGAACATTCCAAATTTAGGAAACTCTAAGTTGTCCATTTCTGCACCTGAATTTAGGTATCTCTAATTAGGAAGAGTCGTTTGTAATTTCTCCTTAAGCTCCTAGGATGTTGACGTCCAATAAAAATTTCCGAGAAGGCAATACAAACTTCTGAGTAAAATTTTCTCATTTTCCTCACCAAGTTCTCATTTTCATGCTGCTGCCCCCCAAATTTTGGTTTTCCTGAGTTAAGTCTGCTCTGAATTTTTGTGCCTTCCAAGTCTTATGTGGACCTGATCCGATCCCTCTATACTTCAGATGATGGGGGTGGGAATGTGGGAGATCAATAGCTTCCCCTAAGAATTATCTTCACAGTCTGCTTGTGCTCCCTACCATCTAAAACTCCTCCATTTATTTTTTGATTGATTATTTTTTTGTAGGGAGGAGACAGAGTCTCACTCTGTTGCCCTAGGTAGAGTGCCATGGTGCCATAGCTCACAGGACCCTCAAGCAATCCTCTTGCCTCAGCCTTCTGCATAGCTGGGACTGCAGGTACATGCCACAATGCCCAGCTGATTTTTCTATTTTCAGTAGAGACAAGGTCTTGCTTTTGCTCAGGCTGGTCTCGGACTCCTGACCTCAATGTATCCTCCTATCTCGGCCCCCCAGAGTACCAGGATTATTAGCGTGAGCCCTGTGCCTGGCCTCCCTGCCTTTTTTTTTTTTTTGTATGCTTAATATAACCAAAGAGTTCAAAGATGTGGACTATTTTCTTTTTAAATTTAGTTATAGCCTTTTATCTTGCAGTCACTTTGAAGCCTGCTATTTATCATGGACACTTCACTTGCAGCAGGAATTAAAAATGTATTCCTTACCTCACTTTTCTGAGAACTTCAACTTTGGTAACATTATGTTTGACTTCGGGAAGACATTATTTTGCTTCCACTATTTGGTCAACAAACATGAATGTGTGCCTATGTTGTGCTAAGCATACAGTTGTGGGGGACAACGCGAGAACAAAGTTTTAGTGAAGCTATCTTTCCGTGGAAAGATGGAGACTATTAGAGTAACAATTAAGGAAAATAACTAAGGATTGTGGTGTGAGCTCTGATGGCTACTAAGGGCAGACGGTGACAGACAGCCGTGGCCCGAGATGAGAAGCAGGTGGTCAGAAGCCTGAAGAAGGTGGGCAGCCAAAGACAGCTTCTCTGAGGAAGTGAAATAAAAGCTAAGTCTTGATGACTGAGGAGACACAAACCATGGAGAAATATGCACATAGAATGGGCCGAGGAAGCACAAAGGTCTTAATATGGCCTTAAAAGTCTGGAAGAGATAAGGGTGGAGGTGGGTAAGGTGGCCTGATCACAGCCCGCAAGGAGAACAGCTCAAGATGAGACAGATCTGAGAAACTTTTGCCATTACTCAGTGGTTGGAAGGTCCGTAACATTCCTTTATGAAATTCAGATTGGCAGTGGGTCTCCTGTGATATTCACATTAATACATATAAAATGCATTAATTTCAATAGGAGAGCTAATTAGTGTCTAGCTTGATTTGTCAATGATCATTTAGACTAGGTCTTGAAAGAAATAGATTCACTTTCAGAAATAGGATTCAATTCTTTGCTGAACCAAGAAGCTCAAAAACCCTCAGGGTATAGAATCGTTTCTCTAATGCAATGTGCTGAAGAAAGACAGCCCACTGCACCCAGAGTGAATTTAGCTGCCAAAATCCTGCAACAAAAACAATGATGATAAAAAAAAATAAAAATAAATGTGATTTGCTGAAGCGAGGATTCTACCCTGAAAATTTCAGGTGGAAAAACTGAATAGCTCACAGTCTACAGTAGTTTTTAATAAGGATTCCAAAAACTCCATACTTTTAATCAAACAAACAGTCATATATAATGCTTATCAAGTAAAATCTATGTAGGGGGAAGAGACTTTTAAAGACAACACCTCAAACTAAGAAAGCTCCCAATGCATATGAGGCTTCTCTATGAAATTGAATCTCAGCTGAAGTTTGCAAATGTTTTGGAACCAAGCCTAGAACAAGTTCCACACAAGCCCCAAGGTGGAGCTTCACATATCTCTTTAAATTTCTCTCTGACTGGAGCTATTGCTCTTCTGGGTCAGATTTCTGGATGACAGAAAGGCATCCTGAGCATTGATTCAACTCTTATTTTATTCGGGCAAAATTATTCCCTTCCTACATTCAGCTCCCCCGGCGTGTCAGGATCTGTGATTTTCACTTCCCTATTGTAATCTAGTTAGTTAGATGGGTCTGTCCCGCTGTCCCCTTTCTTCCCCATTTGGTTTCCACCCCCAAGGTACATGCTCAACATGTTTTTAGTTCCCAGTGATGCTTCCTTTGTTTAAAACTCAGTGTGATGGTTAATGTTATGTGTCCACATGGCAAGACTATAGTGCCCAGATGTTTGGTCAAATACCAGTTGCTTCTGCAAAGATATTATTTAAATGTGATTAACATTTAAATAAGCAGCCTTCGAGTAAAGAAAATTACCCTCCAAAATGACAGCGAGGCTCATCTAATCAATTGAAGACCTTAAGAGAAAAAGACTGGGGTCCTCCAAGGGTAAAGAACTCTGCCCAGAGGGGCGGACCCTGTGGCTTAAAGGAGTAGGGTGCTAGCCCCACATGCTGGAGGTGGTGGGTCCAAACCCAGCCCTGGCCAAAACCTGCAATAAAATAAAATAAAATAAAAGAGGCTCAGCACCTCTTTTATTTTATTTTAAAGCTATACATGTTAGAACAGATAGTAAGGAGCAGGTGAATTGCAGTTTTGCGGTTTTCCCATGAGTCCTGGATGTAGCAACTTCTACATTGACAACTAGAAAGTCATTCTTTTTAACTTTTTATTAAAGTATAAAATAGCCCAGAGAATTTCACATGCTGTATACACACCGGCCAAGACACAGAAGATCATCAGCATGCTAGAAGCCTGTCTCGGGTAATAACTAGAGTTGACCCTTGAACAGCATGGGAGTTGGAGTGCCAACCATCTCTCCCCAGAGTCAAAATCTGCATATAACTTCTGACTTCCCAATATCGTAAGTACTAATAGCCTACAGGGAGCTGTCAACTGGAAACTCTACCGATAACATAAACAGTTGATTAACACATATTTTGTAATTCTCAAGAAGTGCGAGGGCTTTACGCCTGTTGGTGCGGCTGCAGCAATGGTTTTATGGAGTTCCTTTTCCTTTTTTACTGTGGTCCTCATGTAGGATTTATTTATCTTGAAACGGTAATGGTGGGCACCACAGCTGCAGCCTCAATCCGTGGTACACATCAAGCAGGCTAACTTCTTCTTGTAACGTCATGATTTTCCCTGCTTCTCAGGAGCACTTCCAGTATCACCAGTGGCACTTCACGTGGGTTCCATGGCGTTATTCAGGGTTTACGGTGCCGCCCTAAACATGATGAGAATCACGGGAGAACCACGAGAGATCACTTGTCACTGCAATGTGCAATTTACCAGAGAGGAACTGCTGATGTGGAGGTGGTGACCTTCACGTGGTATTTCATTTAAAGCGAAAACTCTGATACTCAGGTACTTGCAGACCAGCTCACCACCATAGCAACAGGAGGTGGCTATGAAGTTACCACACTAGTGCTGTAAGTGCTGGAGTGAATTTATGCAGTTATGATTTAATCTGCATTTTTTTTTTTTTTTTTGCGGTTTTTGGCCAAGGCTGGGTTTGAACCCACCACCTCTAGCATATGGGGCTGGCGCCTTACTCCTTTAAGCCACAGACGCTGCCCATCTTTTTTTTTTTTTTGACAGTCTCACTTTGTCACCCTAAGTAGAGTGCCCTAGTGTCATAGCTCACAGCAACCTCAAACTCTTGGGCTCAGGCGATTCTCTTGCCTTAGCCTCTTGAGTAGCTGGGACTACAGGCACCTGCCTCAATGCCTGGCTATTTTTAGAGATAGGGTCTCACTCTTGCTAAGGCTGGTCTTGAACTCTTGAGCTGAAGCAAGTATTGCATCTTTACATTTGTTCACATTTTTCTCAATGGGAATGGCATCACATATTATCTGTGTTCGTGAAAATTTTGACAAATGTTAACTTCTTATAATATATTTGTGTGTATATATATATATATACATATTTTTTTTTTTTGAGACAGAGTCTTACTATGTCACCCTGGGTAGAGTACCATGGTGTCACAGCTCACAGCAACTTCAACCTTGGACTTAAGGATTTTTCATGCCTTAGCCTCCCAAGTAGTTGGGACTACAGGTGCCCACCACAATGCCCAGCTATTTTTTGTTGCAGTTGTCATTGCTATCCAGCAGGCCCAGACCGGGGTCAAATCCTCCACCCTTGGTATATGTGGCTGAAACCAAAACCACTGTGCTACAGGAGCAGAACCTATCTGTGTAAATTTTAATAATAAATGATAGAATAGACTAGTATTTATAAGATTTATTTTAACTCATCTTAATTGGGAAAAACATAGTTCAAAATGATAATATATTCATTTATGTATTTCAAAATGCTGAGTTATTGCCTAATTCATTTGAATTGAACTTTAGCAACCAGCACATTTTTTTTTTTTTTGCCGGGGCTGGGTTTGAACCCACCACCTCTACTCCTCTGAGCCACAGGTGCCGCCCCCAAAAGCACATTATTAACCCCTTAATTTACCTTGTTTTCAAAAGCCACTCGTGTCTTCATTCAGACTCAGATAAAACTGGGCAATCTGGAAATGAATTATCTCTAGTTTGTTCTAATACATTTTTCCACATTTCACACAAACTTCAACTGTCATATGACTCTTCACTAACTCAACATACTAAATTTAAGTATGAGATAATGATTTTTATTCCAATTAGTTGAATATACGTGAGCCTTCAAAAAAAACAGACTGAATTGTTATAATTCACATGTAATCCATTAAGAAAAACTGCTATTCTAATTAGTGATAATGTAACAAATTAAGATACAAAATTTGATTGGTACTTTGAAATTTAACTTAATCAGTAATTGCTAATCTAGTTAGGAAATGCAATAAACTTCATGAAGTGTTTCATCTGGGAAAAGAGAAAAATGCAACAATGCCAACAAAAGAAAGAATAATAAAGATTTTACATTGGCTTACCTACTGCCTAGGACCCAAACCTATAAACAGTAAGTTTAGAGAGAGAATTTAACATAAAATCTCTATTCAATTAGAGAGAATTTAACATATGGTGACTCTGAATCTGTCTTGTATCTTGTGAGGCATGACGAGAGGTTAGTGTTTTGTAACAAGAAGAAAAAACTAGATGAACATACCTGTGTTTGATAGCAATAATAATTTTGAAAGTTGGTTAATAAGGACAAAAATTAAAATGACAGATTGGAGATAGCTATTCCCTGATATCTCCATGTTTTTATCCTGAGTAAAATAAAGAATGAAGTTGTCAGCTTGGCTCGATGGCTCATGCTGGTTACCCTAGCACTGAGGTGGGTGGAGTGCCTGAGTTCAGGTTTATCCTGGAGGGCGCCTGTAGTCCCAGCTACGTGGGAGGCTGAGGCAAGAGAATCCTTGAGCCGGGAGTTTAAGGATGCTGTGAGCTATGATGCCCCAGCACTCTACTGGGGGTGGCAAAGGGAGACTCTGTCTTAAAAAAAAAAAAAAGAATAAAGTTCTAATTTACTAAAATAGGGAAGACTAGGAGAAGATAGAACCTCTTTTATAGGATAGATAGGGAACTGTCATCAAGAGTATGATTTGGGAAATGTTCATTTTGCTTTGCCTTTTAATAAACCAAGATAATAAGTTAGGCAGAGATTGGATAGTCTATCCTAAAAATCAGAAGAAAAGCCCAGGCTGAAGAAATATATTTGAGAGTGAACTGTATTCTGCATGAGATACAGTGGGAGCCACAGGATTAGACGGATTCCTTCGGCGGTGTATGCGGATAGTAAGAAGGGTATTTGTGTTCTGTTGATCTCTCTACTTCCAAAGACCTCTCTCGTTTTTGCTGCTCACTAAGACTATGTATGAAAAAATAAAGCTTTATAAATGATTCAATTTCCTTACATTAATTGCATTCCCAAAGGAATATCACATCATCAATAATTGTGATTTGTATACAGTTTGAATAACGTATTTGATTGGTGTGACTACCATGCCCTTGTTATCTTTTCCTACGATGCTTTTTCACAGATATTTGCATGGCTTATCACTTCAGAAAAGTATATCCCATTATTCTTCAAGTTGTGTTGGAATAACTGGTACTAGCCTTGCTGCCCTCTTGAAGTAAACAACTCAAACATTGTTGAGCAAAATATACAAGTCACCTGTTTTTGTTGTCATTCATTCATTCATTTATTTATTTATTTTGCACTTTTTGGCCGAGGCTGGGTTTGAACCCGCCACCCCCGGCATATGGGGCAGGTGCCCTACTCCTTTGAGCCACAGGCGCCGCTCTGACAAGTCGACTGTTTTAAAGCCTTGGCTGAAAGGCAGCACAGCACTATGATCTTGGAGAAAAGAAAACCCTATGAAGGGAGCTCTGCACTTACGTCTGCTTTCTGCATCCCCACCGTTCCCTAAATACAAAGCAGGGAGCTGGAATCCAAGCAGAGAATGGGACTCTTATTGATCCAGGAAGGCAGAGATTAGGTGCGGCAGCAGGAGAGGCGGGAATTTGGGCATTGGATACCAGAACACAGGAAGTTACACAGAGGGTGTGGTAGGCGGGATGCTGAAATAGCCTCCGTGATGCTGTCACCAGTGCACATGCTCCTATAGAACCCAGGGTGGTGGCAATGACGGGACTCACTCCTGTGGTTAGGTTATGTGATTATGGAACAGCTGAATTAGAGAAAGAGATTGTCTGGAAGGAGCCTGACCTGATTAGATGAGCCCTTAGTTTCTCCAGCTGGTTGTGGAGGAATCAATGTAATGATTGGTTTCTTCACACTGGAAAGAAAAGCAATCACCATGACCTAATATTTCTATTGTGGCCATAAGGCAAGAAACTCAGCAACCTCTAGAAGCCGAGAGTGGCCCCTGGTAAGAGCAGCAAGTCAGAAGAAACAGCTCTTCCAGTACCTGATGGAGGCAGGGAGAGTTCTTCCCCAGAGCCTGGAAGGAACCATGGCCCCACCAGATCTTGATGTTAGCCTTTTAAAGAAGCTGAGGAGGCTCGGCGCCTGTGGTTCAGTGGGCTAAGACACCAGCCACATACACCTGAGGTGGTGGGTTCGAATCCAGCCCAGGCCGCCAAACAACAATGACGGCTGCAACCAAAAAGTGGCCAGGCGTTGTGGTGGGCGCCTGTAGTCCCAGCTACTTGGGAGGCGGAGGCAGGAGACTGGCTTGAGCCCAGGAATTGGAGGTTGCTGTGAGCTGTGATGCCAGGGCGACAGCTTAAGGCTCTGTCTCAAATAAATAATAATAATAAAGAAGCTGAGGAAAGGACCCAACCACTCTGTGCCTGGTCTTCTAAACATCAGAACTGTGGGTGGATAACTGGTTTTATTTTAAGGTGCTAAATGTGTGGAAATTGGCTACCCAGCTAGAGAAGGGGACATCGAGTTCTGAGTGTGGGTTTCTTAGAGTCGTGTGATAAGAGCCTGACTGTTCATCAGTGGGGCGAGATTCTAGGAGGACTAAGTAAGAAGGGATACTACTTGACCATGGGCCCTGGCAAAACAAAAGGGCGGACACGCCTTATTACACCCCACCCCTTTGTGGTTTAGACATGACAGCTTACCAACATTAAATTTTAAATAGTGACCATAGGACAGAAAGGACCATTTGGGGCAATCAGTTACCAAATTATAAACAAAACCTAAGGGCACACAAAGAGGGCATTAAGTTAGGCGCTACTACACTCACATAATAAACTATGTTCTAACTGCCACACGGCTTTTATTTTTCTCCAGCAGCTGAAAAAGCAGTGGCTCTGAGATAAGCAATCTTAAAAGAATTTGCAGCTCACCACCAGAAGCTGACACTTCCCCTACCCCAATAACTACAGCTTTGGTTGGACGAGAGACTGATTTCTGTAACTTTCTCCTAATAAGACCATTGGCAATGGACTGGTTCTGGACAGTTTTACAAAGAGGCTGTGCACTTTGCTGTCTTTGTATCCTGAAAGGACTTTGACAACCCATGTCTATTGGTGATACGTATAAATGCTGAGTCTCCGCCTCCAGGTGAAATGGGTCATGCTATGTTCCCATGCATGTGGGTTCAATATGTGTCAGGGCCACCCTCAGAAGTCGCACTGCCCCCATGGACCCGCTGAGCACACTTGCCGGCGCTATTCAGCTTAAATTCCTGTTGACCCCTCCCTCCCTCAAAGTTTTGCTTATTTTTTGTTTGTTTTCCAGTTTGTCAGAATGGCCACCTTCTATCCATTTACAAGAAATAAAGTCACCTTTCCAAGTGTACAGATTGTGTGATTTTTAAGTTGGCAAAAATTCAATAACTATTGGAGCAATTATAATTGGTGTATCATATTCCTTCCTCATGTTAGAAATCTTTTTCAAGACAATAACTGAGCTTTTAAAAATATATATATATTGTATACCCCATAACTTCGCACTATATATTTTTCTTTTTCAAAATCAAAATATCTGGAAGATTACACGATGCCAAGATATCACCTTTTCCAATATTTGCTACGTTAAATATCTCCTATGCTACCTTCCTACATATGGTACCGTAGCTGGGTTCATACATTTTTTTCCATCCTGTGGTTTCCCCTGGAGGTTGGGGGGCTGCAGTGAACACCTTCTGACAACAATTGCTTTTGCTGCCCGGCACCTTCTGACAACAATTTTCCAATTTTCTTCTCAGTCTCTTTTGCTTCTTTGATAGTCAAATCTATCTCCCATTCTGTGTAACTTAGACCTGAAATGTGGAGTATTGCATTTGACTGGCCACAGCAATGTTAAGGAATGAACATATTAGTCAAAATGAGCTGGTGCAAAGGAAAGAGATTTTGCTCTTATTTCTAAAAAAGATATTCTTGCCCTTTCCTGTGAGATCTAACATTATGTAAAAACTGGAGAACACGCCGTTGTGTTTTACCATTGGAACCCAAAACATGAAAGCAAGCCAAGAAATGAAGGAAGACAAAATGAGTTCTAATGACATTATTTGAATTCTGAAGGCAGATCTAGCATTGGACTTTTTCATTATGGGACAGAATAAATATAAATTTTGTTTAAGCCGATTTTGATTGGGATTCTGTCATGTACAACATTAAGTCTTGACTAAAATAAGAAATGTATCCTTTTTGCCCAAAAGTTAAAGAAATACATCTGCTTCGGGTTATACATAAAATGGGAAAAACTTCTATGATATGCAGATGTAGAAACATAAGCTGCAAAAAAGCCTATGGGTATCACGGAAGATTTTTGTCTGATAACTTCAAGAGATCAGTATTTGATATTAAGCCAGTTGGAATTCTTTCCAGCAGATAACGTAGTCTGAAGCCAGATCCAGGAATGCCAAGACAGTGTACAGAGATACCTTTCTGCCTATTCACAAATTGACCAGGAGGGGGTTTATGTTATCTCAAAGTTTATGGAAAATGATGCCACACGCAGCAGTGAGGGGTGATAAAACAATATCCATCCCCTGTGAGAGGGTGCAGGTGCTCTCAAGTCGGAGCTGAGATGGAATATTTTCTATTCCAACATATGCCAGGAGCCAGCCCTCTTTGGTAAGACATCTTTACAGACGCAGGTTATGAAGGAAATGAAGCCTGTGTCTCTGAATTCCACACAGGGATAGTCGTGTAGACACCCTCCTGACCAGGCTCTTTCACCCTGAAGTGGAAGGCCAATGAGGAATTCAGCCTGTCCACCCCCCCACAATTAACCCTGTCAGATTAAGAACATGCAAATATTTTTTCCCATTCTGAAATGTGTCATTTTGTTTTACTTGTGTCTTTAGCTGTGCAGAATCTTTTCAGTTTAATTAAATACCATTTGTTTATTTATTTATTTATTTATTTGTATTAAATCATAGCTGCATACATTAGTGCAATCAAGGCCATTTGTTTATTTTTGTTGTTAGGATTGTCACTGAAATATTCTTCATTAAATCTTTCTCTAGTCCAACATCAAGAGGTTTTTTTCACATTTTCTTCTAGGATCTTTGTTGTTTCATGTCATAGCTTTAAATCTTTTATCTATTTTGAGTCAATTTTTGTAAGCGGTGAAAGGTACAGGGCCAGCCTCAGTCTTTTGCATGTAGTTATCCAGTTCTCCCAACACCGTGTATTAAATAAGGATTCTTTTCCCCCGTGTTTGCTTTTGTTTGGTTTATCAAAGATCAGATGACCACAAGACACTGGTTTCATCTCTTGGTTTCCTACTCAGTGGCATATATCTATGTTTCTATTTTTGTGCCAATACCATGCTGTTTTGATCACTGCTGACTTGTAATATAGTCTGAAGTCTGGTAGGGTGATGCCTCTGGCTTTGTTTTATTTATAAAAATTGCCTTGGCTATATGGAGTTTTCTCTGGTTCCATATGAAACAAAGAACTATTTTTTCCAATTTCTCAAAGTATGATTTTGGTATCTTATAAGGATTGCCTTGAATCTGTAAATTACTTTGGGTAGTATAGACATTTTAACCATGTTCATTCTTCCCTGCCAAGAGCATGGTATGTTCTTCCATTTGTTAATGTCATCTGCGATTTCTTTTTCTAGAGTTTCATACTTCTTTTTGTTCTTCACCTCTTTTGTTAGGTACATTCCTAGGTATTTCATTTTCTTTGAAGGGAGTTTTGTCCTTGATTTTCACCTCAACTTGGCTATTATCGGCATATTAAAAGACTACTGATTTGTGGACATTGATTTTACACCCTGAGACATTACTGTACTTCTTGATCACTTCCAGGAGTCTTGTCCTTGAGTCTCTGTGGTTTTCAAAGTATGAGATTATATCATCAGCAAAAAGTGGAGAGCTTGACCTCCTCTGCTCCCATTTGGATGCCCTTTATACCCTTCTCTTGCCTAAATGCATTGGCTAGAACTTCCAGAACTTCCAGGAGCAACAGTAAAGGATATGTTGAGAGCTTACAGTTCTGAGTGGAAAAGCTTTCAGTTTTACTTCATTCAGTGTGATATTAGTTGTGGGTTTGATGTAAATAGCTTTAATTCACTTAAGAAATGTGCCACCTATGCCTATATTGATAAGTGTTCTTATTAGAAAAGGATGGTGAATTTTGTCAAATGCTTTTTTCTGCATCTATTACTATGATCCATTAAGAGGATCATATGCCTTTGTTTTTCCTTGTATTGATATGGTGAATTACATTTATGGATTTGCATGTATAAGACCAACTTTGCACCTCTGGGATAAAGTCTACTTGATCATGATATATAGCTTTTATAAAGTGTAGCTATAATCTATTTGCTAAGATATTATTGAGTATTTTTTCATTGGTATTTACTGGTCTATATTTCTCCTTTTTAGTTGAACTTTTCCCTGTTTTGGGTATCAGGGTGATGTTTGCTTCTTAGTATGTGCTGGGGAAGATTGCTTGCCTTTCAATGTTTTGGGATAGATTCTTTAGTACAGATACAAACTCATTTTTGAAGATGTGATGAATTCTGGTGTGAATCTGGTTCAGGGCTTTTCTTTTCTTTTTTTTTTGTTGGAATATTTTTCATTATTTCTCAGTTTCAGTGCTTGATATTGGTCTGTTCAAGAGATCTATTTCTTCCTGGTTAAGTCTAAGGAGATGAGTGATTCCAGATTTTACGAATTTCCTCAACATTGTCGAATTTCTGGGCATTGAGATTTTGTCATAGTCAGAGATAATCTCTTGTATCTCTATGGTGTCTTTTATTTCCTCCTTTTCATTTCTGATTGAAGTTTTTAAAGATATTACTTTTCTGTATCTAGTTAATCTGGCCAAAGGTTTATCAATTTTATTTATCTTTTTAAAGGATCAACTTATTGTTTTATTAATTTTCTGAATGATTCTTTTGTTTTCAACTTTATTTATTTCTTATTGAATTTTGGTCCTTTCTCTACCTATGCTAGGTGTGGGATTAAATTACTCTTACTTTTCCATTTCTTTAAGATGATTCATTAGATTGTTGATGGCTCTCTTTCTGTTTTTCAGATGCAAGCATTTAATGTGATGAATTTTACCCTTAAGACTGTTTTTACAGTATCAAACAGGTTTTTTACCTTGTGCCTTCATTGTTGTTAGGTTCAAGGAATTTAATTATTTCCTCCTTTATCTTCTCCTTGACCCAATTGCCATTCAACATGAGGTCTTTTAATTTTAAATAACATGCCTTTGTGTGAGGATGAAAATTTTTGTTGGACTTGAGTTCTACCTTTATTGTCTTGTGGTTGAAAAAATGCAAGGTACAATTTCAATTCTTTTAATTTTCATTCATTATTTGGGTCTGGTTTTGGATTTTCTTTTGATTACTTTCCACTTTCTCTTCAACTACCTTCATTGTTTTTGCCATCCATGTTTTAAAGGCCCTTTTTGTCCTTTTACTTATTTCTTTATGGATGGAATCCTCTGTGGTAGCTACCTCATGATCCCTTGGGAGCGTTGCTCTTCTGGTTTCTCATATTGCAAGAATTCTTCTGTTGTTTCCACCTCATGTGTCTTTTCTTCTGGTTCACTTCATTCTCCTCCTTTTTCTTCTGACTTCCTTCTTCACTTAAAATTGTCTCTGTGTTTAGGTGTTTAAATGTCCTTCTGGTTTTGGGTCGAAAGAAAGAGAAGATAAAAGTGCAAGAAGGGAGAAAAGAAAAGATAAGGAATGAAAGGGGCATGAAGATTCTTTTGTGTAATGGAAATGGCTTCTTTCCCTAATCCTCATAAACCAACCTCCGCTATCTTTTAACATCACTGCTGCAGTTTTCTCAGCTCCCTTAACCTTCATAGAATTGAAGAGAGTTAGGGTTTTGCTCTGTATCAGGTTTTGGCTTAAGGGTTTGTTGTGACAGGTCTAATCTACTGTCCACAGAACTTTCTGCATATCAGCAATAAGGTTCTTCTACTTTCTTATTACTCATGTGTTCATAGGAGTAGCACTCTAACGGTACTCAAGAACTTGGCATTTGCATTCGTAACTTGGCTAACTATTTGGCTCAAAAGGCCTATGTTCTGTATTATCTCAGCTTTAGACTTGCCTTCCTCACTAAGCTTAGCAGTTTCTAGTTTTGGATTTAAAGTGAAATACATGCAAATCTCCCTTTCCCTTGTACACTAAGCGGGCATTCGAGGGTGATTAAATGGTCTAATTTCAACATGTTATGTCTCAAGGAATAAGGAGGCCTGAGCAGAGGAAGAGAGATGGGAATCAGCCAATCAGTGGAGCAGTCAGGGCACACAAAGCCTTTATTGATTTAGTTCACCATCTTATAAGGGCATGGTTCGTGGCAACCCAAACAATTTTAATAATAACATCACTGATAACAGATCATCATAATAGCTATAATGAAGAAGTTTGAAAAATATTGAAGAATTTTCAAAATGAAAGAGACAGGAAGTGAGTACATGCTGATGGAAAAATGGCATTGATAGTCTTCCTCAACTTATAGTTGCCACAATCTTCAATTTGTAATTAATGCAATATCTATAATATGCATAAATTAAATTACTATAAAATGAGGCATTCCCGTATGAGAAATGTTAAATAACTTTTTAATGAGGCAAAGAGAGTCAATGACCCTGCCAGGATTCAAAATTGGATCCTCTTACTACGAACACAGTACTTTCTCTCCTATCTTGTACTGCTCTATCGTATCCACACAGTACCGTATAGCATTTCTCTGTAAAAACACAAGTTTGCTAGAGAGCTATAATCTAGATGTGAAAATTCAATATGGTAGACTTGCCATTACAAAAGAAAGAAAATGCATTTAAATAGGCTAAATGTAGCTAGACATGGTGGCTCACACCTATAAGTCCAGCACGTTGGGAGACTTAAGTAGGAGAATTAATTGAGGCCACGAATTTGATGTCAGCCTGGATAATAAAGTGAAACCCCTGTCTCCTTCAATAATTTTTAAAAATAGCTGGGTGTGTGAGCCTCGGTGCCTGTGGCTCAATGAGCTAAGGCGCCAGCCATGTGTACCTGAGCTGGCGGATTCGAATCCAGCCTGGGCCTGCCAAACAATAAGGATGGCTGCAACCAAAAAATGACTGGGCGTTGTAGTGGGCGCCTATAGTCCCAGCTACTTGGAAGGCAGAGGCAAGAGACTCGCTTGAGCCCAGGAATTGGAGGTTGCTGTGAGCTGTGATGCCACAGCACTCTATCCAGGGTGACAACTTGAGGCTCTGTCTCAAAAAAAAAATAGCTGGGTGTACCTTTATAAGATGCAGAATATCAATGTCTACATATAGTGATTAAGAAAATGCCATGCAGGCTCTGTTAAACATGATTGCACTAATGTGCACAATTATGATTGAATAAAAAATTAAAATAAAAAAATAGCTGGATGCAACACTACATACCTATAGTCTTAGCTACTTGGGAGGCTAAGATAGGAGGATCCCTTGCATTTGAGGTTGCTATAAGCTGTGGTAATTACACCACTGCACTCTACCTTGAGTGACAAGGTGAGATCTTATCTCTAAAACAAACAAACAAAATAAGCTATCTCTGTCCAGGTGTTTCTCATACTTTAGTGTACATCACATAAGACTTGCTAATATACACATTGCTTAAAGATGGTAAAAGAAGTTTAAAAGGAAGCTTATTCACCTCTCTAATTCCACAGCTCTACTATGGAAAACCTGCAAGTGAGATTCTCTATCTTCTTTTTATTTATTTATTTTTTTGTTTTTTTAGTTTTTAAAAATTTATTTCTCTATTTTCCTTATATAATACACTAGTGAAAAAAAAGAAAATTCTGAATCAAACAAATACTCAGAAAATAGGTTCAAACAAGGCTCAAACCTAGTCCTGGCAGGAACTCATCTAACTACTGCCAAATTTATTCTGGCAGTCCAAGGACTCTGAGAGTGTGGGAACCACAGACAGGACCACAGTGGCCACATTCCAGGCTCTGCTTTATTCACTGGACATCTTGAATATTATACGTCCAAAACCTTGGATTGGTGGCAATGCTCCTCCTACCCCCCAGCATGAATGAGATCTAAATCTGAGAGTAACTCAGAACTGGAAAGCTTTGTGATGACCACAGATGCCGAAAATATAACATTTGCCAAAGGAGTGAATGGACAACACTTTCCTACACCAGATATCTCAATTTAGGGCCATAGCTCCTTTTAATTTCATTTTTCTTAATTTAAAATTCTCACTGCAAATGTTTGTTTGTTTTGCTTGTTTTATTTTCTTTCATGCATCTGTTCATTTAAGTAAAATCTAATTTTCGATTCTGTTTCCTCTAGGTTATAATGTCACATCTGCTTGCCATATTTATTTTTAATTGATTTGTGATAAATGGCAATTTCATGCCTCACCCTTTAGCTTATAGCTTGGAATTAGTTGTCATAATCAAAATTTTAGTTTGCATAAGACCGTTTGTCAAAATTCTAGGGCCACCATAACTTGGATTTTTTTTTTAATGTTGGTGATGTTTTGGCATGGATCCCCAACTAGTGTTGTTTATCCTCTGCCAAGCCTAGTATAGAACTTTAATATGTATATTTAAAATGGCATCCAGGCTTGGCGCCTGTGGCTCAACGGGCTAAGGCGCCAGCCACGTACACCTGAGCTCGCAGGTTCGAATCCAGCCCGGGCCCGCCAAACAACAATGATGGCTGCAACCAAAAAATGGCCGGGCGTTGTGGCGGGTGCCTGTAGTCCCAGCTACTTGGGAGGCAGAGGCAAGAGACTCGCTTGAGCCCAGGAATTGGAGGTTGCTGTGAGCTGTGATGC